>JAODJX010000035.1:22732987-22747907 GCA_026776945.1 Isichthys henryi | reverse complement strand
TAGATAGATAGATAGATAGATAGATAGATAGATAGATAGATAGATAGATAGATAGATAGATAGATAGATAGATGTGTGTGTGTGTCTTGGCCGCCCATTACCCAGTCAGTAGCTCATGGTTATTCCCTCTGCAGATCACTCTCCTCAGTAGGTACTCACCATGGCTGACCGTGAACGTCCCACAAGCCTTACTGAATGTTAGCTTCCTATGTAATATATCCCAAAGCTTCACACAAACCTTCTTTACGATATAGTCAACATTATTTGCTTCATATACAGGTGGTCATAATGTTTTAGCTCATCGGTATGTGTGTATATATATATGTCTGTGTCTCAGAAGTTCTACCTACATTTTGTTAACAAGCCATCATTATGAGATGGAGAGGAACCATTTAGGAGGAATAGAAGAACTTTTTATTACCATCCGAGGTGATGCGGTTTAGCTGACATGTGACCTGCAAGCAGCCTTAAGCTAAGGGCTATTTGGAGCACCGCCCGACACTTTCAGATTTTAATGGTAGGTGCCCAGCTGCACATTCAGGCAAAGGATGTTTGAGGAGTTGAAAACACTCAAAGCCCAGGAGACGCCGCAGAGTAATGGAAAGGCTTGCATAGGAGCTCCATGCTGCATTAGATGCCTCCCGAATCACAACAACAAACTACCGAGTTTCTTAAAGAACTCATGACAGTTACTGCTGTATACATCGTTCGTAGCGTTTTAAATCCACAAAGGAAAACCACGATAAAAAATCTTTTTCCTTGGTCCCGGTAGCAAGTAGAACCAAGTTGTTCTCTGGGAAAATGCACCATAAATTGCTTTTTAGATTTGTCACTGATATATATATATTTTTTTATTCAATTTCATTTGTGGACATGGCAGCTCAGCTCTCTGTGTCAGATCATACGGCTTTCACAGATATCAATGATGTTCTCACAAAAAAAGGACAAGAGATGAAGACAGAAAAACTGAAATGGTGTCTATGACAACTGATGGTGCGATAGCAATGAATGGAGTTAAATATGGGCATCATGGCACTTTGTAGAAATGACCCAGATTTCCCTTCTTGTGAATTACCAATATTTTATTCACCAGAAAGCATTAGAGAGTGCAGAAGTTGACTTTTCTACATATAATACCGGTTGTTGTTAAAACTGTTAACTCAGTTTGTGCCAAGAGCACTTCAGGACCGCCTGGACCAATCATTATCGGATCAGTTTAACGCGACTGTAAGTGAAGAGATTCTCCACCTGGACATGTGATCGCTGAGCGATAGTTGCGATCTTGTGACTAGCTGCGCCAAAATTTGGCTTTTGTAAACTGACGGAGGAACAGCACGAAGTTTCAGGTGATGCATTCTCACTGTATTTTGGGATGTGAATGCTTTCGTAACAAAAATAGGTGCACAGGCCTGGGCACAGAAGGTTAGAACAGGAGGTGTCCCAAACATCAAAAATATGTTTCAAATACAAAAAACAAGCTCTGCCTTGAATCTGTTCTAAGAAGGCCCAAGTAATGGAATCTTCCAGCATATCTCACAAGGTAAACCAGAAGAAACAAACTATACTGTTTGTCTCAGACTTTTCCATACTGCTGTGACTGAGACACTGTCAGCTGAATGTCAGATGCTCACACTGACATGTGGACAAGTGATTAGCGAAGTGACCTTGAGACGAACGCTGATGAAATCGAGAGACAGAGATATTTCCGAACCATGAGAAGTATCCTTTCGTTTTGGTTCAGGTTTAGTCCTGTATCTCTGTGAGACACCTTTATCACAGATATAAAACGTTCTTTATCTGATCTCCTTCTGATAGACTGTATTAGGCTGCCAGTTCCTGGCCATGCTGTGAACTACACTGTACTTGCAAAGAGTATGAAACATATAGCCATTGTACTGACTGCTGACGGATATATCTGCTACTTAAAATACGCTGTTATGCTTTCCTCTTGTGCCAAAGGAGGCATTTTCCGTGTATTGGATCTTCCATTCTGAAGAACACAAATAGAATATGTTCTGAAGGTCCCATTTAACTCCTCTCACACTGAGCAGGACTGAAAAGGTAAGTCATATTTCAGTATTTGTAAGAGAGTTAAGCAGCGACTGAGATCTCATTTTTTTATATTAAGTATGCCAGGCATAGTGCCTTGTGTTAGACGTTGGGAGTAAAATGTTCGACATCTCATTGTAAAGTGGCACATGACGAGACCACTTTGGTGTCTTGCGCAGAGCAATACTGTGGGTATTTGTTGGAGGCTATGCACCCTCTGGGACAACTGTAATTAATATGTGCCTGTTAATGCACGGGAGCTTCAGCCCTGAAGTGAGTTGCTGACTATGAAGAGAATGTTAATGAGATTTAATTAATTGTCTTTGAGGCTTGGATATTGTTCATTTCTACCTTTTTTTTAATTTTCTTTTTTCGTCTTTTTTGTAAGGAGCTCCGGAAGGGACACAGTTGAAAAACATAAATGGACTTTTGCAATGGGCTCTGTATTTTTCTAATGATCTCTTTTTAAAAATCCCATTTGCTTTATTTACTGCCTTATCATTCAGGTTGCTGCTCCTGCTGTTGCCCTCTGCTGAAATCTTATCATTCGTTGCTTCTTTCCACTTCCACTCGGTAATGGTACAGATCAATAATGTTTCCGGTTAGATGCATCCATGATTTGAAGCACAGGTACAGAGAGTTGTACACTTCAGAAATGACGTGTTTCGAATGCTTGGTGTTTTGACGGGCTTTAGGTAACCGACTAGCCCCCTTGAACACCACTGGGAGTGTCTGGCTGGATGGTGATTGGGCCATGGCTTCTAACTGGTTAAGGGAGCACCTTTATGTTTATCACTGGGGGATGAGATACTGCTTCCTGGTACAATCAAAGCCAGCCTTTTGGCATGTTGGAGCAGGAGTAATGGTGAGACACAGACATAAATGCTCTAATTATAGAAGGTAGTGATGTCCACAGTCCCCCATCACTACAGTATTGCACTCTCCTGCTGAGTAATTATCTCAAAGATTTAATTGGTATTTGTATGTTAAACTGAATTTCTGTTTTTTTCCTTGTCTTGTTCTGCTTCGCTCAGTCTTATTTATACTCGTACATAATTGGGGAACCTCCGGAATGCGTATTTCACTGAGACTACTTTTTTGGGTGAAATTGCAGTGTTTCTCAACCTGGTCCTCAGAGACGCCCAGACAGTCCACGTTTTTGCTCCCTCTCAATTCCCAGTAGGATGCCCAGACAGCTTCCAGTAGGACCCCGAGACGGTCCACATTTTTATTCCCTCTAAGCTTCTGTGTGTATGTGAGCGACCTAGAGCCTATCCCCAGGAAGGCATGGTTGGGGCATACAGACAGGATGCCTGCTGTGTGGAGGCAACCTTACAGTGGTTTGGCTACTGCATTCCACCTACTGAACCATTTTTATTGTGGTTGGAATTCAATTTAAAATATTCCAACATATTCTCTAGTGAACAGCACCCATCCATCCAGCCATCCATCCATCCAACCATTTTCTGAGAAACTGGAGTATGAACAGCACCCATTACACAACATTTTCTATTTAAGAAATTGTGCTACATTCAGTGAATAAATGTTACCTTTATAGTGCTTTACACGACACGAAAAGCGCTTTACAGAACTATTAGGGAGCCCCACCGCCTGGATGATGTGACGGCAGCCATTCTGCACCCGTACGCTCACCACACAGTAGCTGAGGCCGTGAAGGAGCAGGCGAGAATTCACCAATACAGGATAATTAGGAAGCAGAAAAAACCACAGTGAGAAATTTTAGTCAGGACATTGGAGTACCACCACTTCTCTTTCGAAAGATGCCCAGGGATCTTTCAAGACCTGAGAGAGTCAGGACCTTGGTTTTACATCTCATACAAAGGATGACACCATTTTTTCAGTACAGTGTCCCCATCACTGCACTGAGGCACTGGGATCCACACTGACTACAGCATGGGCTCCCCCTGTTGGTCACACCAAGACCTCTTCAGCGGCATAAAGGCCAGCACACCTAGAGCAGGAGCATCGAGCCCCGAGCTCAGAAACTATCAACTGGGAACTCCCAGCTAGGTAGCTGTTAAAAATGATGGAGGGACGCACCCCATCATCTCTGCAGTAAACACAGCAGAGCATGAATGTAATAGGTGCACACAAAGCACTCAATACTTTCCACATGACTATAGGTGATAAAGAAATTGAATGGTAAGGTTTAAAAAAAAGAAAAATGAGAAATGAGTTTCTGCTGAGTTTTGCTGTAGGCAGCCAATTACACATAAAATGGTTATAATAATGGCCAGGAAATCTTGAAGGGCTGTTGTATGACAGGCAGTGTGAAATGCTGCAACTGCGCACGTATCATATTACAGGGTTTTCAGATTGCTTAGGCACTATCTGTGAAACCATGGGGTATTTATGCAAAACGCCACACACTAACCACAAAAACTCACACCAAACCAACAAAACATTATACATCTCTTGAAGCAGCAAACGGTTCTTGCAAAACTCTTCAAACTCTTTTTAAAAAATGTGTTTTTGCATAAAAACAGGACACACAAATCAGTATTTGCCTGGACACATGAAGCACCAACTACGCCAAAGATACTTATGGCTTCAGCTTTACCCATGTGCAGGACACAGCAGTTTGCAAAACGTCATACATGCAGCCAACACACATACACTGTACAGGTGTCCAAATGTGTGAAGTATGGATGTTTATTCTCGACATAACACATTATCAACACAAATGAGGGGACAAAAGTTTTATTTTTTCATTGTTCCATCTACAAGAGTACAGCAGAAGAAAATAAAAATGTTTGTATTAGAAAAATAAAGAACAAAAAGGAACAAGGTTAAATCTCACCTTTGTTGTCAATGTGGAAGAGCAGTTGGCAAAATGCTGTTGGAATGCAGAGACCAATTTTTATAGTTTTGCTAGCAGTGTGTTAAAAAATTACAAATTCGGTGTAGAGCAGAGAATGTGCATTCGGTTTACCACACTTGGTAAGTGCATTGGCTACACATCTTAATGGTTTCAGGGAGAGTGCTCCAAGAATCACTGTTAGGGTTTAAGCATTCAGAAAAAAACTGTAATATTGCTCCACAGATTAACATATTTTTTAAATTTATTTTCTAAGATGAATACTATGAAGACAGACTTAAAACAAGCAGTGATTTTATTATTATGGCAAATTTCACCACCAGATGAGACAACCCTGAGCAGGATGGCAATCCCTATTGGTGGACGTCCCCTCAGCACGAAACCCCCTCACCCAGAACCCCCTCACAGCCTTCCCGTGCCACATCCTCTCCCTGGGACCCTTCCCCCTGCCCCTTGGGCTGTACGACCTGCTCTGCTTATTAAACACCAGCCTCTTGGGACTGACCCTTGAGAAAGCCCCACTGATAACATGTGTTTGTACATATTCTATTTATTACAGCATGTAAGAAGACATCCATATGCATGCATAGGCTAGCACCTGTTTATTTTGACTGATATAATGCAAAAAAAATGTATTTAAATCACATTAAAAAAGAAAATTCACTACACTTGGCCAACAGCTTCCACTTCATGACTCAAAAACCAATAACCAGCAAGTACAGATTGCCAATCAGAAACAAATTTATATTTTACATGAATAAAATATGCATGCTATTTGGGTCTGTTATTGTTGTTGCCATCAAAGTAATATTGAGCATATATTTGTCATCGATCAATAAAACTCAACATATGTTCGGTTTTCTATTAAATATGGGTTTATATGATTTGCATAGCATTGCATTCTGTTTGTATTTACATTTTACACAGTGTCCCAACTGGGTTGTAGAAATTAAAGATTTCCAATGTATCACATGAATCCCCTTAATAATCGTAATCAAATCACATTGCTTTGGGGACAGTGATTTACACACCTAATGGACATGCATGCAAAAGTTCTTTGCAGCTACAGTACAGTACTGTACATGTGGCTGCCAGGATTCATAGAACATTGTATGTCAGAAATCTCAGCAAAAGCATCACTATCTCAGACAAAGCAACTGAAATTTCACATCACCCTGGACTCAAATAATGCCTTGACAAAAACTTTTCAGTCGTTGTCATTTCCATTATATTGGCCTTCTTATGACAGGTAGCAAAGTGTCTCTCATCAGAATTAAAGCAGTATGCTACCAAACTGAAATATACGCACAAGCAAAAATATAGGTAACAAGCTACTCAGAATCTGTGTTTCTAAAGTTACTGCTGTCTAATTATTTTGAATATTGGTGTTATAATTTACACAAATATCAGTGTTTTCATGGCAGGCTAACTAGACTTAATACTGTTCTCTATCTCATGGTCTCCAGAGGCAAACGTAATCTTTAGAGTCTAGAACTCCATCCTTAAAGAAAAGTGTTTCAATTATAACATTTTATGAGATGCAAATTCATGCATACGTAAGTGACCATTATCCCCTTATCGTTCTAAGCTGCAATATGATCAGGTTGCTGAGATGTAGAGCCAGTGTTCCAATGCCAGTCCCACACGTCAGAAGCAGGCTTGGACAATATGCATTTAGAAGACCCTAAAGAAGGATGCAACAACAGAAAAGCATTGTAGTTATCACTGACTAGACCCCCACCACATTGTCCAGATCAGCAACCACTCCCTTTCACATGGCCCAGGTGCTACACCAGAACTTTTGTATTTGTGTTTTAAATTAATCACATTAATCCACTGGCTTTTAAACACTCAGATAGAGGCAAATGAACCATAAACTGTGCACAGAGTGCACAGTGACATTATGTTACACTACATTTATTTAAAGTGACTATTTCAACAGATTTCAAAAACTAGCAGAACACAGACGGAGTGTTTCACAGTCCAAACAGCACTCATGTAAACTGGTAGAACATCACCAACAATAAAGGACTACCATATACCATTCATAATAACATTCACTAAGTAATACTTTGAGAGTGACTGTCACTTTCAAAGCATTTCGATAAAGCTGTCAGCTGCATGGCTGTAATTAGCTTGATGTATCTGATGGTGCTTCTACATTAAACAAATAATCTGTAGAGCTAACTAGATGTTTCTCAAGCCCTCTACTGATATAGTCAGATTGTTTCCTTGTTAGAGCTCCCAGGGAGCACAAAGCATGTAACATGTATCCTGTATGTATATGTTCAATCTGACTCAAACTAGCCTAGGCGCTCGGTGCTCCACAGTCCTCTTCCTCACCCCCCCACGAGTATACAGAAGAAGCTTGGAGCATAGCAGAAGATGTACGAAATGTTAAACTGTCTAATTCACTGCTCAACTAAAGGGTGCTTTAGTTGCACCAGGTACCGTACTTTTGAGTCTTCCAGAAGATACCAAAATTAAGGTACTTCAAGGTGTTGGTTTTCGACTGGCGTAAAAACTGGTATTGGCGCTGAATGACATCACAGAGCGAGGTGGGTATTTTGTACTGAATTCAAAAAATGGCTGTAGCATATCATAGGGCTGAACGATGTGCGATATTAATACCAGCAGTTCATGTTATGCACAACCAATTCTTACATCACCAGTCAGCTAGATTACGATCAGGCTTTTTCTTATCTTCATTCTGGACAGATATTATAATGTAGGGAGTTTAAATCTCGCTAAAACATTTTTACACAGGGAAAGTACTTAGCTAGCTTTGTAATTTTAATTATTATTCCTTTTCAAGATTATGTAGTATACACTATATTGCCAAAAGTATTGGGACACCCCTCCAAATCATTGAATTCAGGTGTTCCAATCACTTCCATAGCCACAGGTGTATAAAATCAAGCGCCTAGACATGCAGACTGCTTCTATAAATGTTTGCAAAAGAATGGGTCACTCTCAGGAGCTCAGTGAATTCAAGCATGGTACCGTGATAGGATGCCATCTGTGCAATAAGTCCATTTGTGACATTTCATTGCTACTAAATATTGTATTATTACAAAGTGAAAGCAATTGGGAACAACAGCAACTGTCTGCAGAGTCAATAGCTAAAGACCTCCAAACTTTGTGTGGCCTTCAAATTAGCTCAAGAACAGTGCATAGAGAACTTCATGGAATGGGTTTCCATAGCTGAGCAGCTGCATCCAAGCCTTACATCACCAAGTGCAATGCAAATCATTGGATGCAGTGGGGGAAAAACACGCCGCCACTGGACTCTACAGCAGTGGAAACGTGTTCTCTGGAGTGACGAATCATGCTTCTCTGTCTGGAAATCCGATGGATGAGTCTGGGTTTGTCGGTTGCCAGGAGAATGGTACTTGCCTGACTGCATTGTGCCAAGCGTAAAGTTTTGTGGAGGGGGGATTATGGTGTGGGGTTGTTTTTCAGGAGTTGGGCTTGGCTCCTTAGTTCCAGGGAAAGGAACTCTTAATGCTGCAACATTCAAAGCCATTTTGGACAATTTCATGCTCCCAACTTTGTGGGAACAGTTTGGGGATGGCCCCTTGTCCCCAGTTCTAACATGACTGTGCACCAGTGCACAAAGCGAGGTCCAAAAGGACATAGATGAGCGAGTCTGGTGTGGAGGAACTTGACTGGCCTGCACAGAGCCTGGACCTGATACTCACATAACATTTTTGGGATGAATTAGAACGGAGACGGTGAGCCAGGTCTTCTTGCCCAACATCAGTACCTGACCTCACAAATGCTCTCCTGGAAGAACGGTCAAAAATTCCCATAAACACACTCCTAAACCTTGTGGACAGCTTTCCCAGAAAAGTTTAAGCTGTTATAGCTGCAAAGGGGCCTATGTATTAAGAATTGGATGTCATAAAAAGTTCATGTGTGTGTAAAGGCAGGCGTCCCAATACTTTTGGCAACATAGTGCATGTTTAAAAAGTCGTATAAAATTTACCTCCGCTGCTTTTGCATGTACACTGCATGCGTTCTCCGAGACAATAACTCCTTAACAGGTTCGTGAGAAATTTATGTTGAAGTCCTTTTTGTTTCATAAATGCCCGAGTATTTATTACAACAAAATCATATTGGAGTAGTGGAAATTTTTCCAATACCGCGCTGTCTTAGTATATTATACAAAATATTTTATTTCTTGCGACCAGATCGCAATTAAAGCTTGCGTCACTTCATTTGTCCACGCATCCATTATTATTAATTCTATTTTTTTTTTTTTTTACGTCTGTGACATAATGGGTCAACCGCAAAACCGGTACTAACGAGTTGAAAGAAGCCATATCGCCACCTATTATAGTGGAGTCGGACATACTTCGATCAATAAATCGATTCCCCTTCTGTGTTTATGTTCTGGGACAAGGACGGAAGTCTGATTAAGTGGCATAACCGAGCTATAACCGTAGCTGTTCATGTAAACGTACTGACATTCCAGAAATCATTTAATTACCTCAATAATTAAGTTACTTAGATAAAATTTATGTAAAGACATATTAGAGATTAATTGATTAAAAGACCATTTAAATTTCACATCTCACCAGGCTCCTCTTATGGCAGATTATGTAAAACACTATTTCAAGATATGTATAAATCATGGGGATGTCTGTAGATAATCACCCATTATACAGCGAAGTGTATGATAGTTTTAAAACTGAAGTAGACCGTGGAAGTTATTGTATTTGCTAAACTTGCCATTGTAGACATTCAAATTTGTCAATACATATAAGGGTATGTGTTAATGACAGCTCATTCTTCATTTCTATACATGTGAATAAGGTAAGCTTCCACCTAACGTCATTTCAAATGGAATACAGAGGATGGAGAAGGTGGGACCCATTTATTCAGCGACAGCCGCCAAAACGTGCAGGGTAAAGGACCCTTTACGGCTATCTTTGTATATGCCTGATTTAAATAGAACTGGAATAGCAATTTAGTAACATTACTGTGTTTTGACTAAAAGGCACATGGTGTCTTGTTTTAAAAAACGGTAAGTACAATTTTCAGATACAGAATGTGGGATTGTTTGGATAATGATTCAATAAGATTCAGTACACACGCGTCCCCCACCTCCTTTATCCGGACGTCAGCGGGCAGCCAAATGGAGGGGAAGATGTCGGGGAAGAGTTTTCGCGTGAGCGACGGTGACTGGATTTGCCCAGATAAAAAGTAAGGAAAGCGCTGTTTTCTCTGTAAACCAATTATGGAACTGGCTTATTTGAAATATATGGTAATGATGTCATTTAAAAAGAAATGGCGTTATGTAAGGCAGAGGGGAAATATGAACGGCTGGTTCGCACAGCCCTGTAACTGACAGGCTACGTGACTTTAACGAGGCCTTTCACGTTGCAGTTAGCCAGTTAGCTACCTAGCTAGACAGTAAGTTCACTTTCATAATTCATGTAGGTGGATTACTAGCTGTATGCTGTACTCAAGACTTTGCATGGGACCCGTTGTCCTAACCATAAACTTAACCACCTTAACTATTACCTGCGTGTATTAAATACAAGTAGAAGTACATCCTCCCGTATAGCTTGGTGTTAATGATCCAGCGTTATAATATGTCGGTTTGCTTGCTTAAGTGAAAGTTATTTTTTATATGATTTTTACATATGGTCTGTCATTTGTACGAGTCGTGCCGTTAAACGTAAAAAAAAAATATGTTGCAGTTTGGGTTGTTACCCATAAGGTCTAGATCGTGGTTTTGCAGACGATTTGTCTGAATATAAAGGTATATACAAATAATGATACACATGTATTGACTGAAAGATTCCTTAGCTGCCCTACCCAAGTAGGTTTTATGGCTGCCTGTGTGTTATGCGCATGAAACAATGTGAAAATGTGATTTGTCTTATATTGATATAAGTATATTTGGAAAATATAAATGCATGTTTGTTAAATATGTACATTTAAATTTCTTTTTAGGTGTGGGAATGTGAACTTTGCTAGAAGAACAAACTGCAACAGATGTGGCAGAGGTGAGGTCCTCCTCTTCAACAGCGTAATACATGTGTGAATGTTAGTATTGAACATCCCTGATTCATTATTTGTGCGTTATTCCTTCTGCAGAAAAAACAACGGAAGCGAAGATGATGAAAGCAGGAGGAACTGAGATAGGGAAGACCCTGGCGGAGAAGAGCCGGGGCCTTTTCAGTGCCAATGACTGGCAGTGTAAAACGTAAGTTGTTTCCCTAAGGCTTATTGCGTAAATCTGTTAACTACAAGCGCAGAGTGTTTGAAATACATGTAACAGCTTGCACATTTACGTATTTCTTAGTTTTGGAGACCTTAGCATGGAAAGTGTTTGTCAGAATCCTTTAATGAATTTATGTTCTCTTGTATTGTAATATAGTTAACCACTCTATCAGAATCAGAATTCACTTTATTAGCCAGGTACAACTGCATGTACTAGGAATTTGTTCTGCCAGTGTTGGTGTATACATTCACAATGTCCAACATAAGTTACGAAAAATAGTATGAATAGAATGTATCATACCCAGATTAGAATGGAAGGAAGTTTTTCAGCCAGACAGGTTGTTAGTTATGATATCTAGTATTGATGAATAAATATACATACAAGTAGCTGTGTTTGGTAGGACAGCAAGTAGTTTTATTGGCTGGTGTTGTCATCCAAATGGCATGGTTCACTGTTATACAAATGAATACACAGTAACACTCCAGTGCCGATAGTTCCATAATCACTTTGCTGAGCTCACCTGGTGAAGACCTTTTGGATGATACAGCATAGGTAGGCAAAAGGAAATAAGAATTTTGGGAGGTTGTGAAGAGGACCTCACTCCATGTGCATGCAGTAGGCTGTGTACAGTCTGAGAGCCATAAGGTGAAACAGGCAGGATTTTAGATCGGCACCAGTGGATTTGGGGTGGACTTTAGAGCAAATAAAACTATTATTTCTAAGAAATTGTTTTTTCACATTGATCGCCTATGTTATCCGCTTCCATAAGGAAGTTCTAAAGCATACAGCATTTGTGTTGCTCTGTATGCTTATGCAGAAGCAACAAGAAGTTCAGCCAGGGCTCTATCCGTCACATTCAATGAAGTTTCCTTTGTATGTGTGGTTTTAGCAGCATTACTTTCCTTTCGATTTTTTTTTCCAGTTGTGGGAATGTGAACTGGGCCAGGAGGTCAGAGTGTAATATGTGCAACACCCCTAAGTACGCAAAGCTAGAGGAAAGGACAGGTATGCACGTTTTACACATTGTGAAATGTATACATCTGTGACTCACTGTACTGTCAGTTTGTCGATAACAGATCACAACTTGTAATTTTAACAGGCTATGGTGGCGGTTTCAATGAAAGGGAGAATGTGGAGTACATTGAACGTGAAGAATCTGATGGTGAATATGATGAGGTGAATATCTTCACTAGTTTACAGTAAAAGGGGCAAAAAGTATTTATTCCAGTTAATTTTAATTGGTCAGAATATCAGTTAAATACAATTAGACCAATACAGTATTGTCTATTGGGGTTTTTTTTCCAGTTTATATACATATATACTAGTTAAGCTAACAAAATATGTAGCCATAGAAATATTTCACTAATATCGTTCTTTCTTCTCTATTTGCAAGTTCGGCCGTAAGAAGAAAAAGTATCGTGGGAAAACCGTCAGCCAGCCCGTCTTGAAGGAAAGTGCTAAAGATGAACCGGAGAATGACGACGACGAAGATGAGGAAGAGGAAGAGGGAGACCTTTCGAAATACAAATTAGATGTAAGAATTCTGATCTTTCAAAAACAATCGTTTTAAGAAAAAAAACTCCTGCCGTTTATATATCTGAGTTGTGTATATCCCTCTGGGAGGATGATGACGATGAAGACGACGCGGACTTGTCGAAGTATGACCTGGACGCAAGCGACGAGGACGGCAAGCCTGCTGCGAAGAAAAGCAGCGGGTCGGGCTCGTCACGTTCCTCCTCCCGCTCTTCCAGCTCCAGCTCACGGTCCAGGTCCAGGTAAACGGGTACAGGTCAAGGGTAACTCCAGGCAAAATGTCAGTATCAGCGCCATCTTTTTCTTCAGATCTATCCACGTTAATACTTTCTCTGCAGCCTTTTCCCTCACACTTTTTAATGCTTGTGTCCTTGTCCTTCCCCCCCCTCCCCCCCACACCCAAATGCGGCAGCCTAACTTTAAAGTAATGTTTTTTTATTTCTGGTTGTTCATGTTACGTAACGTGTGAGTTGACCAAAGTGAGATTCTGCCACCACTTATTCTTAGAAACCTAGAACTTGGCATGAGTGTCCATTTTCTGTGAAGCACGCCAGGGAACCTGCACTCCTGAGGGTTGTATTTTTATTGTGTACTTGCACACTGCTGGTCAGTGAATGTCAGATGAAAATATGCAGCTTTGGCTCTTGTGTCATATACCTTGAAATGTATACAACTGTCCATCTCATTTTGGAAAATTGATTCCCTCCTTTTTGTTTTGTGCAGCTGTTTGTTGTTTTGCCTTGTTCTCTTTTTTTTTTTGTCTCCTGGAAAAAATATTGGATAAATATTCTTTCTTTCAGGTCCCGGTCCAGAAGCTCATCCAGTTCCAGGTCGAGAACCCGCTCCAGCTCCCAAGACCGAGCTGGCTCGCGTCGGTCCAACTCCAGGTGAATTAGGTGACATGCACTCTTACTGGGAGAGTGTGTGTGTCACAGCAGAGGGAGTGAGAACTTTCCTGTCAAGAGCCTTTGTGGACCAGCCTGTCAGTTTGAGGGATTTTAGCCTGTAAATTGGCTACGAAGTCTCCATATCGACAGGAACACAATCTACAGCATTGGGAGCTTCAAGTTTTAAAACTTAACTGTTGAGTTTTACAAAATCTGTGGCTGCAGTGGAGATTAAAGCGTCATTCAGTGTTTCCTTTAACAGCCTCTTCTCCAGTGAATCTGTCAATCTAAATGTTGAGGTCAAAAGTGTCCATGATTTTTCTTTCACTAATTTGAGCGCCTATGATTTATCCCCTTCCCCTGGCCCCCAAAAGCTCAAGATCTCGGAAGGGTTCGTCCTCCCCGAGAAAACGCTCTCGCTCCAGCTCCCCTTCGTCTTCGCCCGAACGAGGCCAGAAACGGAGTCGCTCGAGGTCCTCGTCTGGCGAGAGGAAAAAAAGGCGTTCTAGATCTCGATCGTCTGAAAGGTTTGGGTTTATGTGGAATAAGCAGTGGTGTATGTTTGTTACTGTCTGGTTAGGTTACACTTTCACCCAGGGAGGGCTGCTCTGTGTTCAGAGTTAAAGGAGCATGTACTTGAGTCAGGTGCTTTGAAGTGACGCCCATGCAGTCAGGCTTTATTTGCCTGCACTTGGCCAGTGTTCTTACCTTCCTTTCAATCCTTTTGTTTTTGTGTTTTTTTTTTTTCTCCCCCCTCCCCCACCCCCGATCTCTCCCTTCAGGCGCGGAGGCTTTTCTTCTGGATCCTCCCATTCAGGCTCCCAATCATCAAGTTCAAAAAAGAAATAAAATTTAAACTTTCCCTCCCTTAAAGAAAGTTTAACTCAGATCTGCGTAGATCTAAATCACAGTGCATGTTGTTTCCAATACAGATAAGTTGTTGATGCTGTTCAGATCTGCCTATCAATGGCAGTATTTGCTGAGGTGTTTTTTTGGGGGGGGGGCAGGGAGGGGGGAGGCGTTAATCATCATTTTGGAAAATATGCTTAATCTCCTATCTGTACGCTGTCCAGTTTTAAAACAAACTCTCCAACAGTTTAAGGATCATATAGGAGGCACCGTAGTCTCACTAGATGAAGGTAGATAGAAGTGCTTAAGGCCAGCTATGAATTTCTTGCAATCCAAATTATATGACTAATGATATTTGGCTAAATCGTACAAGAGTAAATGTTAACTTAATCTAAAAAAGAGGTTTGGCAATCCCTAAACTGAGTCTACTTTTACTGTTTTTTTTGTTTTGTTTTTTTTTTTGCAAGAAAGGTTGTTCAGAAAACAACTACAACTTCAACTACAGTACTGTTTAACATAACCATTCTT
>JAODJX010000035.1:22716234-22732887 GCA_026776945.1 Isichthys henryi | reverse complement strand
TGCACACCCCAAATTTTTTCTTTTTTTTTTTTTTTTTTTTTTTTTTTTTTTTTTTTTTTTTTTTTGGGGGGGTGGGGGGGGTGGGGGGGGGGGGGGGGGTGGTGTACTAATGGGACTTTCCCAGACCTGATTAGCATTAATATGGCAATATAACATTTTACGTAACTGGGTGACTCTACCCATGTTATTGCTAATGCAGGTTTGTATGAGATGGGATCTGGTATTTTTCATGGGGCCTGACTGTCTTTGGTTGCTTTATTTTTGAACCAAGGTAAGTATGTTTTTTAACTACTTATTACCCCCTTTCACACCTGACAGTAACTCCTGCAGCAAGTTCAGTGACCATTAAGCCGTTTAGCGCAAAGACATTAACTTGTACTTTTCCCGCATCATTTGGGCTTGTGTGTCATTTTCTGTTCCTTAATTTTGCAGCTTAACAGCGCTCTGAATTTTTTTTTTGTCATTGCCGTGTTAAAAAGCCCTGTCTCTGAGTAAGTCATAGAATAGAAATATTTTTACTGTGAAGACAAGAATCCCTGCTTCAGTCCTCTACCCTTTTGTACAACTCCATAATTAGTGTATGCTGAGTAAGAGAGTTTAGTGACCCTTTTTTCTATATGATACCCGTAATAGAATGTGGTTGAAATGGTCTTTCAATTCCTTTAAACTGCAATGTAAACAACATGTAAATAAAAACCTGTCAACGAATTCAGTCACTGTGGTTTTCCCCCTTATTAGTGATGTTCCAGCTGTCGTATATCCTCATTTAGTTTGTGAAAAGCTTCATTCAAAACACCGGTTTTAGGTATAAAGACTAGCCCTGCACTTACCCGTGACCTTGAAAGCGCCCCCCACCCCCCGCCACCTTCGTCAGCTGGGCACTGAATGCACTGCCCCTCAGCAACCTTCAGTGCATGTCCAGTTTGCAGTATAGTCATGGGGGATCAGGTGTGTCACTTTCTGAAGAATGGATTTAATGAAGAAGCTGTTTCAGCCCAACCTTCATGCGGTCTGACAAAATTTCCTCTCCTGGCCCCTAATGACATGCTATAATACACAATAAGCTCAGTATGAAATCCAGGCTGCAGTTATTGCTGCAGCTGCTGCCAGCCCTGCTCAAGTTTGTCCTTTCTCTAGATTCCCTGCCAGACCAGACTTTTGTGTATCCACCAGTGCCAGCTCATTTTCTCTGTGCATTTTGCTAAGGACTGTCACACAGCCTGTTCAGAGGAAGGGTGTGGATCTGTAGATTCAGGCTACCTGTCTTTCTGGTTTAGAGTGAGTTCTGCCTCAAAATGTCTCATAGCGCAGGGTATTCATCGAAAACAGTTTTGTCATAGCTGTCTGAATTCATCATTTCTGTGTCTCAATCGTCTCCCAGTGTGAAGTGTCACACTGAGAAAGAAGGTGTATCTCACCCCAGAAATAATAGCCTTCTCATTTCACATCTTCCCGAGGTTACGGAGGGCAGACTGACTGCACGTCTAGTCTCCAAAAGGATGTTTATGCATTTTGACAGAAAACAAATGTCCTCTGTCTGCCCTGTTGTCTGAATTTTCATCTTAAGTAGAATTATATCTTCATGTAACATGGCCAAGCAATCTAATTCTATTAATACACTTTTGTGCCCGGCATTAATATACTATTATGACAATTACTGCACAACAACTAAGTAGCTTTACAAAAGCAGTGGTGAAACACTAAGGTAGATTTATAAATGGTAAATAGCAGCCTTACACACCTGGTTCACCTCTACCAGAAGCATTTTTAAGTCATAGGGAGATGTGTAGATTGCAAAAAAATTTCTTTCAGCCTGAGATCTGGAGTTATTAATTGAAACCGTTAACTATTATCCCAGTCAAAGCAGAGGACAAGGTCAGGGTACACCCTTAACGGGTTACCAGTCCATTGTAGGGAACAGCAAAGTCTAAATATACCAAGTTAAACTTGAAGTCCCTGGACTTGGTTAAAATTCAACTACTGCCAGAATCGCCTTGTGTAGTGGAAACTCTGCAAACCTCTTTTTTTCCCTTTTTTTTGGTGAAGGAAACAGGTTTTTCACAACAAGCTTGAGTGCTGGTCTGCGAAGCTCTCCTTTTTCCACAGATAACCGTTACCTGTGTCACAGCCAATAAAGATGTTTAGGATAATTTAACCAAATCACACTGATTTATAACTCTTCAGTGTGCAAGAGGCACACTGGCTGAACAGACGAATTGATTGGAAGTTTCAGTCCTCCAGGTTTTTTGGTCTCCACCAGTCTAGAAACACACAGTCATGTGAGCTGTTATCTGTGAGTTGCTGTATTATTTATGTGGCCTATTATTTAAGTTGTTGGTATGTCATACAAGGTGTCCCCTGATGTGTTCTGTGCTTCCTGGGATAGATATTAGGTTTACAAATGTTCTTGCAGTTAATGAGTATTTTGTCTTTCGAGACAGTCATATAATGTCCCAATTTTGTGGGGAAAATTTTTATGTTTTGGGGTACCTTTTTCGCTCCTCACAAGGGGAAGCTAAGTTTTACAAAAATCTGTGACCACAATCAAAAAGTTAAGAATATCAAAAGTCTTGTATTCCATTTGGTTAATTATGGTTGAAGTTAGGACTTATTAAGGTTGCTATAGATGGGGAATAGGGTTTTACCATAGAAATGAATGGACGGTCCCCACAAAGATATGAATACAAACGTGTGTCTGTGTCTTTGTGTATGTGTGTTTTTAAATCGTCCACTCCCTACCATCTCCAGCACCATGACTTTGCGCTAGGCTTAGGTTGTGCCTACAGAGCGTGTCAGTGCCGCAGGGAGGTGCGATATTTGCATATTTATTTACACACGCACATAAACATACAGACATAGGCGTGGTTGTTTCCACGTTACGCAAAGTGAAAAACGATCTAAAGCATATTTATCCACATCTTATTTGCGTATTACTGTTAGCTCAAACATTGTTCAACTCATATGAACAATCGGTGATCAAAATGAACTGAAATTCGGAAATTTTGACCAACTCAGGATGGAATTAGGCCTAACTGGATACAATATAGACAAATAAGCTGTCCGCGAAACTAATTTAAAATCACTTAGCACTGTAACAATGGCGGGAATCATATATAATTTCAGTCATCGGGGCTAGTAGGAGCCTTCTTGTATGAGCTGCTAATCAAGGATGTCTTTAGACATTTTGGACTGCATGAGAGCATATCATATTGGGCCCCAACAAATCCAATTATGCTCCTAGTAGGGTGATGTTTTAAATGACATTTGGCTGATCGTAGGATTTAAAGTGCTTATACCGAGATAGTGAGTATTTCGAGTAACTTGTTAATAGAATATATACACTTTATTATTGCCATTGAGCATGATTTTTTTAGCATTAAATTTTGTGCTCCAATTCTCTGAACCCAGTGGTTAACTTTATCCTCCTGACGTTAATTATTTTAAATAGTTGTTAAATTTACATCAGTCATTTGTGATCTAACTGCAGTTTTTCATACAGTAAAACTTCTAATTAAATTGTTGTAGTACTAATTTTAAACGGAAGGTGGCAGTCGTGGAGTATATTAGGAATCGGAATGTAGGGGGTCTGCTGGTAGAAACGTTATTTAAAAATGCAAAAGGAATAGAAAATATCACTCGCATAATTTATAAGATTATAATTACTAATAATCGACGCTTGCGATTTCCTTTATTTTGTAGTTATAATAAATCGTTGGCTATGCTTCATTGGACATGAATAATTAAAACATTTTCCCGTTTTCTAGTTGGCTTGTTACCATTGCGTAATCCCGCTTTTATCATAAATGATTAACGATGTGTGATTTGTTGGCAATATGTTATAGGGAAATTTTATCGCACAAGAGGTAGAAATTCAGGTAGAAGCATTATCGGAAATTACACCGCTTTAGATTTAAATCTGAATATTTGTCCTTTTGCTTATGTATTTCAACTGGCTTGATGTCAATGGAGATCATCTGTAGTGGCGCCGCCTCCTCCCGGTTAAAAGCTCCCCGGCATTACGCGTGAAGTTTGAGTGCTTGTGGAGCCGGGGACCAGTGCAATGCGTTTATGAAAAACTATGAGGAACTCCAAGAGCTGCAGCTCTGTGGGCGCCCTGTACAACTTGTCAGCTATAAGGATGACGGAATACAACGTTTCCAAATTCCTGAATAGCACGAAAATCAGCCGCTGCGTGTCCGTGGCTTTCCCAATTACAATGATGATAACTGGAATGGTTGGGAATTCGCTGGCTCTGTTGCTAGTGTACAGGTCTTATAGGAATAAAGCGGACAAGAGGAAAAGGTCTTTTCTTCTCTGCATTGGCTCACTGGCATTGACGGATCTTTCTGGACAGCTCCTCACCAGCCCTATAGTTATATCGGTCTATTGGGCGGACTTAGAATGGGAGCGGATAGATCCCAGTGGAGGACTGTGCGCTTTCTTTGGGGTGTGTATGACTATGTTTGGATTGTGCCCACTTTTCCTGGCTAGCTCGATGGCGATTGAAAGGACTTTGGCCATCACATGCCCGCTCTGGTACGCCAACCACATGAAAACAAGTATCACAAAATCAGCTCTGGCGCTCATCTCATGCCTTGTTTTGCTGTTCGCCCTGTTACCCATTGCGGGTGTCGGCAAGTATGAGCTGCAGTGGCCCGGCACGTGGTGTTTTATTGACACTGGTGATAGGGACACTCTCGGCAATGTGTTTTTTTCTACCACGTTTGCTGTGCTGGGAATTTTTTCGTTACTTGTTACTGTTTTCTGCAACGCCATCACAATCAGATTCCTCTTAAGCCGTTGCAGAACTAAGCCTGGCTCGTCCCAGACGGCAAAGCAGTGGGAGAAATTAACCATGGAGACTGTCATTCAGCTGATGGGGATAATGTGCGTGCTGGTCATCTGCTGGTCCCCGCTGCTGGTATGTATCACTGCAACGTGTAACATACATTTCGGATCCTGACGTAGCAAGATAAATATTGGACGTTTGAAATCCTTGCCCTGAAACAATTAGGCTGACATTAATCTTTCCCCCCAGTTATCTTGTTTAGTGATGGTGGGGTATTATTAACATTTAGTGGGAAAGTTTTACGCAACCACTGCATACAGAAAAGAAACCCCTTACGTTTAGTGTCCTGATACTTGCGTATTTAATAAAATGATGAATCACTTTTCACAATGAATCCTCGTTAACAGTATACTGTAGTTAGAATAAAATATGGAGTGTGGAATAGGATATGTGTTTTGCGTGATTGTTAATTATGTTTGAATGAAATATGTGGTCATAGGATGTGAATGTGGGCCATCTGAAGGAAAGCTAGACGCTGCAGACAGAATAATTGACAGTCAAAGAGGAAAAAATTAAATTTCGCAACAATTAGGCCCTTACTAAATTTAATATCAGTATTTGAAATAAATATCCATAATCCAGCCTTTCTACATTTCACCGATTACTGTTATCTTTGTTTGTTTGTTTTTTTTTTTATCTATAAAGATATTATATGGGCTGGAAGTGTACAAAACAATGGAAACACCGAGCAATGCATTGATATCAGGGATTTAAAAAGCAGTAGTTGCTTTCAGAACAGGTTCATTCCTTCTTGAAATTAATATATAAGACATGTTTTGTTTGTGTGTGGAGTGATATTTTAAATAATTTAGCAGTTTTTTTTTACTTATGCACCTTCCTTTTGGACTCTGACTTTTTAGGCTTGTCCAGCGTCTGTTAGTTTTTTCAAGCTGCTTCACACACATTGAAGTCAAGTCATTTTATTTTGTGCTGATTGTCTGACATCCTTCACTGCTGACATCTTCGGCATTCAACCTTATATGACTGACCTCTGTAATTGTGTATGTATTTATAATTAAGTTCCAGAACTAATGCCCCTTTTTCCCATGTGGTCTTTATGTTGTTTTATACACCCTACCCTCTTCATATTTCAGTTGTCATTCAAGAATAAATACATTATCTAATAGGTAATTCCACTGAACTGCTTTGTATTAGGGGTCATCAGTAATGTTAGCTTCTGGAATAGGCGCTAACCCCCAATCTGTTGATATCTCATGCTTATTTAGAATGTCTCAAACACACTTGCAGGAATATTGCAAGACCCCCATTAACCAGTAAATGATCTCTGTGACTAATATTTATATTACATCAGCATTAATCAAATTTTCTGCAAATTTAACTAGATTTATTAGAAATATATTTATGTAGCCTGTCTCAGCCCCAATATTAAATGGCATAGCAGTATTAACAATGTGCTGGAAAAAATTTCTTCATCTTTCCATACAGTATGTGGGTAGAGTCTTTGTAAACTTGCAGTTAAATACTGTAATCAGACAAAGCAAAGTCTAAATGGGTCCTGTATATTTGGCAAGTCACAACTGAGAATATTATTGTAATTTAATCATTTATGGCTTATTCATAATTATTATTAATTAATTGGGGTGAACTAATGCAGTTTCAATAAAAGTGTCTTTTCTCTGTACCATTCGAATGTGGTACGCTTCCTTTTTTAGATATTAATGCTGAAGATGATCTTAACACAGAGGTCCTCACATCTATGCAAGACCAATGCAGTGCCATCCAGCTGTGGCCGGGAGCCCAAGGTTGACTGCAACTTCTTCCTCACCGCCATCCGCATGGCATCTCTGAACCAGATCCTCGACCCATGGGTGTACCTGCTGCTCAGAGAGATCTTACTTCGAAAGTTCTGCCAGATGGCCACAGCAGTATCCAACTTCTCCAAAGAGGGGCATAAAGAACCAGCCGGAACCCTGGACGCGCTCAACAAGCCAGCCATTGATAATGACATAACAGAGAAGCAATGACATAGCAAAGCATCACATGCTGACTACTACCACAAGCACTGATAATAATAATAATAATAAATATGTCACATGACTTTTACCTATACAGCATAAAAAATGCAGTACAGTAGACCTAAGGGTTAAACCAAGATGTATAAAACATGTGAGGTGCAGGAATAGGAAAGAAAACTCAATAAATAAGTAAAATGGCAAAAAAACAGCAATAACACCATAGCATGGTTTCCTTCAGAGAGTTTGGTAAAGAACACAGACCAATCAAAAGCAAGAGTAAATTGGTATGTCTATAGGTATTTTTCATAGGCTTCCATTCTGCAAACATTTTTAAGATAGATCAAGAGAGATTTTTTTAGCTTAGGATGTTGGTAACTGAAAACTGACTCCCCACATTTTGAATGGATCAATGAGATGATCAACAGGTTACTATTAAATGAGCAGCTACTGGCTCTGGTTGAGGAGAAAGGAGCAGAAGTGGGGAGATAACACCTAAGTCAAGGTCCTGCAGCAGGAGGTGGCAGGGAGACGTTCCAGGGTCAAAGGGGCGAGACGCTGCTGATTTGTGGAACCTAGTTGACAACCCTGCAGCTGACTTATGGGCACCGGAGGAGGTGCGACCAGCAGTAATGCCAAAGCAGGTCAACACCTATCTGAATAATCAATGACAAAAGCATTCTGGAAGGAATATCTTAACAAGCAGGTCACTAAGTTGGAGGGGGCAGATTGTGATGACACACAATTTTTAAATCACTTATATAAACCAGCAGAGAGCTTTGAGGAGAGGGGAAATGCTGTTTTCTGAACTCATTAAAGGCTGTTAACTTTGCTTGTACATAGGTCTGATAACAGAACACTATGCTATAAGATAATTCTTTTAAGTTGCCTGAATCACAACTGGAAAAGTAAACCTATCTTTGAAAAGTCTATGGCATATTACAGGTAAATGTACTGCAAATTATAAACATGTAATACTTCCTTAAATTTATTGATGTTGTAATTGGCACTGTGGCTGAAAGCTTTGTAGTAAGTGGCTTTTGGCTTCTCGCCTGTAAGTTCACACACGGATAAGTCAGGAAGCTATGCATGGATTTTTCGTTTTGTCCGCGGCTACAGCATGTGACGCCAGTTCGACATTCAGTCAGCCTGAGATAGACATCTGAGACATCTTCTGGGCTCGGATGTTCTCTGGACGTTTTTTATGAACACTGTGAAGCAGCACTTCAGTCCTTCAAAGGACTTCAAAGATTACTTTTACATTTACATCCACAGAAGGCTGCGTGTACATACGATTTGGCTGGATATTTTTTTTTCCACAGAGCAGAATAAAAACCACCAGCAGCGGGTCCTACAATTTAAAAAATATCTAATCCACCATGTAAGTGGTATTTCAGAATGAGATGAAGTGAGAAGGGAAAATTGATCCATTATGCTCTATAAAGAACTGCAAAAAAATGAATGTATGCTCTTATCTGTACATAAGTGTTCCATGTTTCTGTTTGTTTCTCACTACCTAATGAATTTAAGGAGCCATGATGCTGAGGGAGTGGCTAAGTGCCGACCGCACTCCAGGCTACATGGAGAGCACCCTTATCAGACCATAAGGAGTGAGAACAGAAGCTGCTATGTATGACAAGAGCCAGGTTTAGAGCTCACCGTAGAGCTTATATTTGTACTGACCAGCCGGATTTAATGTAAAAACAAGACTATGACATTCTCAGTGTTGTGTCTGGTGTAGCGATTCGGTCAGTGAGTTATCTAGCTGTAACACAGCCAGCTAAATAGTATAACTATTAGTAAAATGTAATTATCTTTAGTAACGTAAATTTTCTGTGTAATGTATGGTCTAGCGCGTAGAATTATTATACTTCAGATTTAAAACGTATGTCCTTTTCTCCATGCATTACCTAGGTTTACTCACCTTTAATCCTAGATTATTTTCAACTGGCCGCAACATCTGCTTTTTGAGACAAGTGAAATATGGAAGATGTGTTCTTCACTAATTCACATCATTCCCAGCCAATGGAGATTTATACAAGTATAAAAGAGGTGCTGATGAGATATGAAGATGTTTATTAACCCTACGAAAGGAAATTTCAGATGTAGTGGCTAGTACATCAAACAGAAGAGCCTAATAATACCATTAGCTACATCCTGGAAATAATGCCATCTGTAGTCAGAAATGCGGCAGACATAGCACAGAGTTGAGCTGAGTACTTTTATTGGCTTTTATGCCTTTTGAACATTGCAGATGAATACTCATTTTAACTGACGGGTGTTCATTTGGAAGAACTACCCATAATTAGCTTTTAACACTTCTAATCCTGGATTCTTTCTCGTGAAGAATTTCCCAAACTACTTTAATTATAGTTTACTGTCATCACACTATGTGTAACCTAATGACTGTAAAACAGCAAACTGCTCCTGATGACAACAAACCTTACGTTAGAGTCATTTAACAATGTGATTTATTGTCATTTTCCCTTCCAGCTAGTGTGAACTTGAAACAGCTGGTTTGTTGCTTTTCAGAAATTATTGCTAATTGATTGCAAATTGATTGCAAATTGTAAATCACTGTTTGGGGTTTTTAGACACCCTGGAACAGTGTTTTTCAGCCCAATCCTCGGGGATCTCCGGACAGTCCATGTTTTTGCTCCCGAGGGAGCACAAATGTGGATTGTCTGGCAGGGAACTGGGTGGGAGCAGAAATATGGACTGTCTGAGGGATCCCAAGGACCGGGTTGAAAAACACTGACCCAGAAAACTTCTTGGTAACAAGAAATCTTTTCTGACAGTTACCAATTAACTACATGTTTTCCTGTTTGAAAATAAGCTGTTAAACTGAAAGATCAAAAGTTCCTCATAAAATTGGTACTTTCCTAAACATACATGATTTAAATTACTGTAATACATTTAATTATTGTCAAATACTAAATGTAAATGTTTTGTAGAATGTCCTGTATTTACTTCTGGCAAGAGTGCCGTGCCTATTTTTATTATTTTTTTGCTTGCAACAGTTCTATGAATATGATTGTAACATTGGTACACTGCAAAGATAAAAAAAAAACGTTGATAGGGTATTAAAGGACTTAATTAATATTGTCATTTGTGGGGGGAAAATATAGGTACAGTACAAACAGAACATGAGTGTTGAGAATTTTGGCTTCTTCTTGGCTAAAAGAATTTTCATTTTGGAAACAGAAGGAAGACTAAGTGAAAATGAGGGGAGCTATTTTGTAACTGTAACAGCCTTGTTTTCACAGACGTCAGAATCACTGGATAAAATCATTCATACTGTATAATTAGATTGTTCCACGATTAATGATGCTGAATATTTAAGCAAAATTTTTCAAAAATGTAACCAATTTTTCAAAGGCTTCAAATGCAAAGTTGGTTAGAATATAAACTCCTCAGTTACCAAGATGTGTGGAGCAGCGGCAGTTCAACATTCAGAAATCTGCTGCCATCTGTGCCAAGAAGAGTCATTTACTTTATTCTGTGACTGTGATTTCAATGTGCTGGAGAATCTACTAGTGCAAAATGGCTTCAGTTTGTCCTGCCGTGTAATTCAAACAGCTATATTGACTGGTTTTCTGGAGGCAAATAATAATCCTAATAATAATTCTTTTGGGAATTCTGTTAGGAACACAAAGAATCAAGAGAACAGGGGTGTACATTGCCAAAGAACGATTAAAACAATTGTAAGTGTATTTTTATCCTGCAATTAATGATATGCATACAGACTTATATTTATGTGCATCTGTGGGGTGTTGTTGACTGAATTTCTGTAACGTGAAAATTATTTATTACTAAATTTGTCAGAAAGCAACAAATGAATCAGAGGTTTTAAAATCACACAAGTGATTAAAACACTCATGTTTTAATGCAGATTAATAATTTATTTATAAAAACAGATGTTGTTCATGTAAATAAGATATGTATCATGAAAGTCAATATGATTTCCATTCCATTTTGAGCACTTAAATGTTGCATGAAAACATAAGCCAGAGCTGTTGCACCTATAACACTGATAATTGCGAGTACATCAGCATTGTGAATGCTTAATGAAGGCTGACATTGTGTTGTGACCCACTTAAAAAGGTATACCACTATACTGCTATCCATTATGTACACATTCCACTGACTCACAGGTCGTTAATAAATTACATTCAAACTACTTGACGTTGACAGACTCAAAATGTGAAAAACACCAATCACGGAAGATGCTTCCGGAAATTGAAAATGAAACTGCTTTGTGTTTCATTTAAAGAGATCTGCTTCTTGCAGTACTCACTTGAGATTTTACCAGAAAGCTGTAATTTGACACTTGCTCTGATTCTGGGGGAAAAAAAATGTTTCAGATAATAGTGTTAAATTGAATGCACTCATATAATTGCATAAGCTTCATTGCTAATGGTTTTTTAAAACATTAATGCTCTGTAATCTTAATTTATGACATATTTGTAGCAGTACACACTGCACCAGCCATAAGTATATCCGAAATGTGTCTGAATGTTTTTTAAATACATTTAACTGTGCTGATAAGGGTTACGCAATGTTTATTGCTAAAAGAGAATACAATAGGGGATGCATTAGATCCACGAGGTCAGGTAAGCCATTCTGAGAACACTCAGGAATGGCCAGGAATTGTTCCAGGTCTGTGCCTTACAAATACAGTTTGTGGAGCAGGCATGCCTATATGAATTGAAGGCAATTATTTACCCCATTTAATAATGTAGATGCAGCGAAAATTTAGTTAGATTTCAATGCTGGAAGATTTTTTTTTCCAAAAGTCAGTTTAAGGATATTTTAGCAAAGCTATTGCATTCTTGGCATGGAACTTCTTGTAGGAAATCTTGCAAACTCAAGTTTCATTATTTTTTTGCTTTTGGATTCTGTAAAATTTGTAATGCACGTTTTGTATGTATTCATGCTGATGTAGTCATTATAAAGCTTTTCCATTGACATTAATAAATGAGAAGATACTGACTTTCCAGCTGCCTTAAGTGTTTGACCTCCTTTCACATGGGTCTTCATCTCTTACATTTTATTAATTTACCTAATGCTTTTACCCAAAGCACCATTCATTTATTTATTTTGAAAAAGCAGTTTCAGACATTTCCTGGAGCATTTGTGGGTTAAGGGCCATGCTCAAGGGCCCAGTGGTGACATCACTCAGCCGACTCTGGGACTCAAACCAGTGACTTTCAGATTCCAGGCACAGAGTCCCATCCTGCTGCGCTGCACACTGCCACACTCTGGCTGCCATGGTATTATGAAGAAACTAATGACTTCAACCGAGGACTTAAAACTGTGATTGACAGCTGGCCCATCAAATTAAAAGTGTTGTGTTGTTTGTTGTAAATAACGAGTTATAAAAAAATTAAGTCTTGTGTTGTAATTATGGAAGTACAAGCAACATAATACAGTTAGGATAAATTATTTTTATTAATTTTTTTGTTCCTCTTTGTTGAGCAACAAACATTAATGTTCATAAAATACACAGACATTCACAGTTTTCAAAGTCCACAATGTGAACTTACAAGCTTAGCTTGTCAGTAACAGGGCTGTCATATGTTCATATGTTTTATACAGCCATGCACTGCAGGCTGGTGACAGGCTTTAACTAACCCAAACTTACGTAACCTGGGGCTGCTGGCTAGGTGGTCCTTTCCCAAGCGGCCCACTCGAGCTCTTTTTTGGGCTGAAATAGAGACGAGATAGAATTAAAAATGATGCAACATCAATAATCCGTTAATCAGCATGCAGGGTCCTGGCGGTAAAGCGTGCCCAGCTGGGGGCGGGGAAGTACCGGCGGATCGATCGGCAAGCCAGATTTCATAAATTTAACAGTTCTGTTTTTCCCAAGGTGGGGTGGGGTACTGATGTTTCCCGGGGCACTGAGGCTAATAACTATGCATCAATCCACCTCTGGGTTTAGATGAATCGTGTCCTTAAATTGACTTTTGTTTATTTGTGCCACCCACCAGTGTACTAACCACTCAATGAAACATTAAGTTGATGCTAAAATACAGAACGGCAAGTGTGAAAAAAAGTGTGTAAGGTAGGTATAGGATTATCAAAAACCTACCTAGGACACATCCTTAACCAAATGTTACTGCTGGAAATACAATATTATGAGGCTCATAGTCCCAACCCTCTGTTTCTTACAGAAATTCAGGCCTGCTTTTTACACAAATATATATTGACACAAACACTATATAAAACCAAACCTGAAACGTCTTGAGAGCCACTGCAGACCCCTGGAAGAGATGGCAAGCACCTTCTCTTCATTTGGTTGGTTACAAAAATGATTTACACAGCTTAGATATTAAGTCTTGGTTTGTTTACAGCTGGAGATTTTACTCGAAGGATTTATATTTAAGGTTTGCCAAAGGTTGAAGTGACGTTCACTCAGTACACCAGAGTATAATTATTCAGCTATACTAACAATTTTGTTTTTAATTTGAGCTTGTTTTCTTTTTATGCTGTTTAATTAATCATTCCAATTTGCTTGGCAGCGTATGTCGTTGAGTTTACCTGACCATCAGTTTGGCTGACTGCTGATGTACAATAGTGTCCCACTCAGCACATGCTAGGGAGGAGGTGTGCTTTCACAATCATTCACACGTCTCACATCAAGCAGGGCTCTGTCATACACAGATGCAATCAGAGAACTCAGTTATAAATAATTAGTTACCTCATCATTAACCATATGTCGAAAGCTTATTAGAAACCCAAAATGTCATCCACCCTTGCTTTCCATTCTGAAAACATATTGCACGTTTGCTGAAAATGTTCTGCTGGTTAATGGGCAGCATTTAGAAATCACATAATCACCAACATGATGTATTTCTTAGCATTTTTTTCTTTAATACTGTTTTGTTGCCCTTAGCTAAGCAAACAGTCTTTGCCAGTGAATTGAAAATGAAGGAACAACTCAAACAGCGTTGCAAGCTACAACACGCTGAAAAGGTAAGATGTCCCCTTGGAAAAACACAAACAAAAATTGGATCAGCTTGCAGCTTTTTGTGCCATGTGTCATGACCTGCTCGTACGATCCTCCTGTGTGCCACGCTCCCTCATTAACCTCGTGTGAAGCCCTGATTGTTCCTGGCTGTTTCATATTTCCAGCTTGTCCTGTGTACTTCAGTCCGCGTTCGAGTATGTTTCCCTAAGTCTGTCATCAATGTTGCCTGCACCCAACGTTACACCATGAGTGACTTTACTACAAAGATAGATTAATTAAATCCAGATTACTTCAGATTATGCGTCTTTCTATACCCTACTGACATTAAAAAGTTGCCCGAATTTGTCGACACACCGTAGGTTGTCAGTGTTTCCCAACCTTTTTCTGCCACGGCACACTCTTCATTAAGCGATTAATCCAGGGTACACCATTGATTAACACGTACTACTAATTGACTCTTTCCAATAACATGTATCACATTGCTCTTACTAGGTTGGTTCTGGAACAAGTATGTTTTCAGAAATTATCATTTACAAAAATTTGTCCATGATCTTGTCTTTTTACTGTAGGACAGATTGTAAATTGTGGAACATATATACATGAACGGGTGTGAGCTGTAGGTCGGGCATATTCTCAGCCACAATTGATTATGTGGCAAGTTTGTTTACAGTCTACTGGACAATTAAATGAAAAATAATCACTTAAACACAAAGCTTTTTTTTTTGACTACGCCTGGCACTACTGGCCAGTTCTAACAGCACAATAGCACACCAGTTGAAAAGCACTGGTTTAAGTAACTGAAATCTGAATAGTTAGTCTTTATTGTGTCTAGGTGTTTTTTTAGTAAGTAAAAAAAAAAACAACTGAAGAATGTACATCCCAATCACTGAACAAGTTCTCAGGTTTTCAGTGTTTTTGTTAATATTTCTCATCTGGAGTCATTTGTGTTTAAAGTGTAATCTCAGACTTGGTTTGATCAGGAATCTGATCATTTGTTTTACCTGTGCTCCATGCTATTCTTAAGTCTTCTCTAGCACCGAAGTGTTGTACATTTTTGGTCTCACGTCTTCATTATCCAATTTTCACATACATAAATGTCCATATCCATAGGCTCAGGTTTATTCTGAAAGGTGGGCATTTATGTCACACAAATTTAAAGGCATGAAATCCTATAATTGTCGCGCCCACACAGGGGGACACCACCAGCTGCGGAGCATTACATATAATAAGACGGAGGATAAAACCAGCCAGGTTGCAACAGACCAATGCGAAGTATTGCGCTGATGTTTCTTAGCCATACTAAGCATTTTCTTGTCGATTGTCTCTCCCTGTTTCTGAACCCTACCTGTTTGCCCCGTGTTCTCTCCTTAACTCTCTCTCCTTCCCGTTCCAGGCCCGTTCCCGCACCTGACCCATCATCCCTGCCTACCCCGGCTCGTCTCGTTCCCGTTCCCCTGTGTGTTCCTGTCCCATGCTTTCCTGTAGGACTGCCCCCCCGGATTACGACCCACCTGCCTGTCCTTCGACCCTGCTTTTCACCTGTTCCTTTCGGTGCTTCTGTCTTGCTGATGCTAATAAAGCGCTTCAGGGCTTGCATACCTGGATCCGTGCCTTTCTGTTCTGGTTTCCGTGACAATAATTGCCCGTAATAATTAATGATGCACGTCTCTGACCCCTGGTTAAAGCTAATTCAAGAAGACTGAGCCATGTTAAATACAATGGACATGGTCTTCAATAACATATGCTGACACTAACTGGACATTCTCTATGGAAACCGGGTTTTATGTTTTCAATAAGTTGCACAATGGACGTGGGCTTTAATAACATATGCTGACACTAAATGGATATTCTCTATAGTAAGTGTGTTTTGCCTACAATAACAATTACACAATATATCAACTCCAGAACTCCTACATGACTGTGAAAGGCCAGAGATGAAAATGCAATTTCAATGTTATGGCATTATATGCATTGGTTATAGTTACCGTACATCTGACAAAGAGGAATTTAGAGTGTGGTTTGCATAAATTTCCCACCACTAGGCTACAAAATTTGCACCAGGCTAATTATATTTTGGATTCACTTAAATATGTGAATAAAGTAAACTTTCATTCAGAATCATCTGGTAGAATAATGACATGATCACTGCCTGAAATTGGCCTAAGGAATGCTACCAGTGACCTGTACCAAGAAGCGGGGTTACTGGCTTTTCGGGGTAACTTAGGTAGCGCAGATATCCCAGCAATGAACCTGGAGTTCCAGACATGTACCTCAAATGCGGTCTTCATGCTAGACCTTTGCAGCAATAATTACATCACAGTAGCCATGTATGCTATGATCCATCCATGTCCACAGTGCTTAGTCAAAAACTGCCACTTAATGAGAGTACCAGAGCTGGCTGGGGCATCGTATAACCCAAAGGGCATCACAGTGAAGTACTACAGCCTCTGGTCCAAGGCAGTCAGGGCCACCTGGCAATGCCTGCTATAGAGGTCTAGCAAAAAAAAATCAGCTGGTAACAGTCAAGGTGCTGAGAGCATCACTGATCTGAGGCAAGGGGTTCAAGCAGGGATTGGCAAAGATACATGAAAATGTATTTAAAAATAAGATCCCAAATACCTTCATTGTAAGTTTATCAAAATAAACTATGAATTGCAGCAGCCACAGCATATATTAAAATGAACTACTATGTATTTGTATTTTACAATTACTAAATATACTTTTCTTAGGGAGCATGAAGTCACTTTGCAAAACTCCTATTGACCTGTTTGATCTATCCCTTCGGGGGCGGCATGGTGGTGCAGTGGTTAGCACTGTTGCCTCACACCTCTGGGACCCGGGTTCGAGTCTCCGCCTGG
>JAODJX010000035.1:22657975-22672579 GCA_026776945.1 Isichthys henryi | reverse complement strand
CCCTGCCTCGTGCCCATTGCTTCCGGGATAGGCTCCGGACCCCCCGCGACCCAGTAGGATAAGCGGTTTGGAAAATGTATGGATGGATGGATAGTCACTGGGGCTGTACCCTCAAGGGTCTGCCAATTATACCCTTAAATACAGGTAAATGTATTTTTAAAGGTATAGAAATGGACTCTTGGGACCATTTTTGTACCATTTGAGGTACACTAATGTTGTTTGTCTCTTGGGGAACAAAGCTGTACCCTTTTTTCTGAGTGTACACATGGTTCCCCAATGCCACTTATGTCTGCTGCGTCACATTAGCAGTGAGGATTTTCCAACTCTGTTTTAACCTTTTGAGACCTGGGATGTATATGCAGTTGGACGCTGTGCTGTAGGACGTTAAGCAATGCTTAAATGTATTCTTGTATTCAATCTTCCATATTTGAAGATTATTTGAACTGTGTATGAGAAAACACAGGTTGTCAGAGCGTAAAATAGGCTGTTCTCTCATCACTCCAGCCTTGGAAGTGTAAGCTATATCTTCAGGGGTTTTAGTTGATATAAATACTGTGTTTCAACAGTAGATAGCTCCACATTATTGAATGTTGCTATTCAATAGGTTTCGCTGTTTTGTTCATGACAGGTTTCTAACTACAGCATGAGATGGGCAGATTTCAGGGGGCAGCTGAGATACACAGAGCAGAATTTCAGGCCTCATTCTCTGGTCCAAAGGTGCCTTATTGGTGGTGACCATTGAGCTGATGATGCCCTGGGGGAGATGATAGCTGAAACACCCACCAGTAGAGGGTGGCAGCTAGGAATTTCCTTCAATGATTCTGGTGAGCGCTAAAGATGTAGCACTGAAGAAAATGGCAATACATGTTGGCTGTGGCAGGCAGAGACAGCACTCTAATGAAGCTGAGCTAAGAGGATAGGTTCAAGGATTATGTCTAGGGCTAATTTGCTGTCAGAGATGTTGATCCATCCGACAGGTTAACCATGGCTGGGTCTCCTGGGAGATATGTGTCCAATGTTGAAAGATTTAAAACAGCCATGAACCTTTGGTTACAGATTAATCCTGTTTATATGTAATTCCAAAGTCTGAATGGGCTTCCCCCACGGTCCAAAATCATGTGGTTAGGCAACATGGCAATTGTAAATTGCCCACAGTTTATGTGTACCCTGTAATTGCCTGCCTCTCTGGGATAAGCCCCTGCTGTACTGCAAACCTGTACTAGAGAAGTTTGTATGCATTGGTGGATTAATGGGGAAGGAAGGAACCGGTGCATTGCCCTGCTGGGAGACCATGTGAAAAAGTGATTTTTATGTTCATATGATAATTGTTATGTTCATTTGCTCTCAGTTACCAGTATTAAAGGGTAAGTTGCCTTAAATTATTGTTTCTCCCTTGTAACGTTTTAAAATGCCAGCTTTATGTTTCAGACAGTATGCTAATCAGTATTAGAGGCTGGCAGCTTCATCTAAAAGCCGAACAAGTTTCCCCATAATGCCAAAGTAGGGTTTGCACTAAAATCAGCTCCCCCTACAACACAAGTAACACACATTTAGTTGCATTAACATATTTTCTGAACCAATTTTATGCTAGAAAAAAATATCCTTCTGTGTGTGCAGATTGGCTGCTCGTTTGGGTTCGGCTTTGCTGAGAGTATCCAGGTCGTCCTGATGATGTCCTCCTCATCCTCCAGTCCCACTGACAGGCGGATGAGCGTGTCGCTGATGCCCAGAAGGGCCCGTTCACCCTCAGGCACTGAGGCGTGCGTCATGATCGCACTGAAACACACATAAAAGCGGGGAAGAACAGCAATTGGATTTAAAAAGGTTTCAACATGTCCTGTGAGCGATAGGAGCCATAACATGTTTTTCAACAGGACTGAATGTTTTCCTTTTCTGGTGTCTCCCTAACAGGGACTGGTTAATGGCTCAGGATAGCAGCCTCTTCAGTCTTTTAGAGAATACTTTGGTTGCATTTGTATGACATTATATCATCATCAATATACAATAATTCTAGGATCACAGTGTCTACAGGACATAAGAAGACTGCAGTGCCGGGTTTTATCTTATTCTGACAAACACATCAGCAAACATTTACTAGCATTTTAAGCATATCTCGACTATTCTTGTTTTCTATGCATAATGTACAGTAATATCTGCAATGAGATGCAGTATTTGGCACGCAACTGGAAGATGAATAGAAAAGGGTCTTGGTACAAATATTTTAGTTGGCACAAGTTCCCCTGTAAATGAAAAAAGTCCCTTCTTTTTGTGTGTGGAGCTTAAATGTTCTTCCTGAGTTGGCATGAGCTTCCTCCCACAATTTATAAATGCGCAGCTGGATGAGCGTGTGGCTTTTGTTGCAGAGGTGTTATGGGAGATTCTTGACCGTGTGGACCCTCCAGTGGTCATTTGTGTTACTGCAGTTTTGAGTGGGCCATCCCTGTTCAGCAACCCTTTTAAAATCAGCAGTCACATGACTATAATATGTACCTTATAATTAGACTCATAGGGACAAAAATCCTTTTGCTGTTGAATTTGAGCCATCTGGCACACTGGGGTTATTTTCTTATGGTCCGATGAGTTTTTGGGTGGTAAAATGTATTGTGGGGACCCCCAATGGCAAAATTAATTTTGGAGGAGACAAAGCACAACATAAGCGGTGGGGGTACGTTGTAGGGGCAGATATATCCTTGCAGATTCAGGGGGCTCAGCACTTTCTAGGGACCCTGTAAGTAGAATTGGGCTGAGGGATCAAGGTGACATTTTGTCGGGGAGTGGGGGGGTGCAGAATTTCTAGGTATGGCCTTGGGTGGGGGACCAGGGTTGTAATTACTAAAAGAAAAAAATGATGGTGCAGTACTAGGATAAAATCACAGCTCATTATAAACTGCTACAGCCAGCTTGACACAAATTGCAAACATACAAGTGATTCAGTGTTAACTGAAGAAGTTAAAGTTTACTGAAAATAATGCTTCAAAGAAAAAAAACACCACCACAATAGACAGTAGAAGATTGTCTATTGGAAAAGAAGGCGAGAATTAAGTTCAACAGGTGAGAGCACAAGCATCATGTGATCTGTGCCAGTCAAATGTGTGACTGACAGATGAGGAGAGACTCAGGATCAACCCATATAAACCTATAAGGTATGTGTCCCATAACTGTGACCAGATCCACTGACTGCCCTTGAACTGTCACCCCAAGGTCAGAGGGGTTGCAAAGGGTCATCACAACTGAAAAGCCGTTTCCCTGCCTGCTCTTTAATTTCACGGTCTAGATCTGAGCAACTCAACAGAGTGTCATTGCTGCATTAAATGTACAACCATTGTTGCAACAGACTGGGTTGGGAAAATGGCAAACAAAATAATATATTTAATGTAAAATCTAGCAGGATCTAACTCCATTCTTCCGGATGCAAATGGTTCGCTTAATAGAAACATTATGTAATCCCAGAAACAGTTTTAAGATAATGTGTGTTGCTGTTTGCAGCCAATTTACAGGTGCTCAGCCAGGCTTTCGTAATATTTCCAAGACTATCAGAAAGTGAAAACAATTAAATATATAAACAGATAAATCAAGAAAAATTCAGAACTGTATGATTTCAATCTGTCATTCCACAGAAGGTGACATCTCAAAAAACAAACAAACATACAAATGATTCAGTGTAAATTTAAGTCACGATGCCCTCTGTTTTTCTAAGAAGAAGGATCCTGACCATTGAGAATCTGGGGACTGATTGTTACCCCAAAGGCACAATCGATGCAGCTGTCATCACTCAGTGATTAAAACCTGTGAAACCTTTGTATCTGTTTACAACCTGAATACAGACACAGAAGCTAACAGTTTGTACATACTGAGCAACTAACCATGACTAAAGGTGTCACACTAATCATTTGGTTTTTGGTTGGTGTTTGCATTTGGGCCTCCCTAGTTTAAAGACTGTTGAAAACCTCTGGACTACGAAAATACTATGGGTTCATACTAGATCCATTGGAGACAGTGAAAAGTTTTTATGGTGTGACAATGAGATAATAAAATGTAGCACCCAATCAGAGATCAAGGGCCTGTTTCATAAAGAATTTCTTGCTCAGACAGATAACTTGTCGGATTTAAGGTAGTCTGGGCTAAACAGACTTTACCTCCGTTCATTAACGTTTTACCTAGACTACCTTAAATCCAATAAGTTATCCAGCTAAGCAAGAAATTGTTTGTCAAACAGGCCCCAGGAGTCCAAGAGATATTTTTTATTTTATCAACATATTCTGATCCAAGATCAACTTTCTTCCATGCGGCAGAGCATTAAAAATGTTTAAAAGCTGTACAATGATTTATAACACTCATGCAGTAATTCTGCCAATTGAACTAGATCACGACTTTCAATTTTATCCATCATTTTCGAACACATATGCACTCAAGTGATCACTGAGTCTCTCCTCCTCTATCTGCCCCTTGCACAAGCAATTGAAAGTGACTCCCTTTTGAGTCCTGAGTGCAGGGGAGTAGCTAGACATTCTGAGCCCCCAACAAAATGTCACCTTGAGGCCCCCCACCCCCTTACCTTATATCATTTTATGTATTCAAGGACACTTGTGAAGTGCTGGGTCCCCTGAATCTGTCAGGGTATCCATGCCACTCTGATGCCCCTGCCTAAGTGGCAAATATTACCAAGTGCCAGTTTTCAATCACCAACAATCACACAGTTTACTGAGAGGGACCCTCCCAGCCGAGCACCAGTCTCTATATGATACTGCGCACCCCTGGCACCTTGTCAAAGACTCTTCAATTTATGATAGCTTGATTTTGTCAGGGTCGGTGCCCAAAGAGGAAATGTGTTATGTTGTGATGTTAGCAATCACGTCTGTGTGAGTGAAATTTGTCACTATAAGTGGATGATCATTATAACCAAATTTTTCTTTTTGTCTCAAGCAGATTACCATCTAAATTATATTTGGATGTTTATTACATGAGTAATACAGCGTCCATATTTACTGACATTTATTGACCTTTTTGTATTTGTATTTGTACAGGAATAGTTATGTCCCAGGCTTTTTGATACATATAAGCGGTTGATCATGCACTAAAGCCGTAATCACTACAAGCCGTTTCCACTGTATAAAGAAAACCAATAAGTTTTTTCGCTGGAAGAATATAGCCTAAGTGGTCTTATCAGACCGACTGAAGAATCTTTTTGAGTTAATTTTATGTAACACACAAACACACACAGAGTAGTCCCTACCGCGGACGACGAAACATCCGCGACATCATTTATAATGTGATTTTCATGTACAATTTAATGAATAGACATGCGTATTCATCTCGTGAAAATGAACTTTCTTCAAAAACGTCATATTCATACGTGTGTTTAAATACATTAACTTATACTAATAACTTTTATTTTAATGTGTAATAGGCTCTATGCAGGCAATGGATGTGACGTACTTCCGGTTTGCAGGGTCAGTAGCAAGATTGTGCTAAAGAGTCGCGAATATTCAGTTAAATAAATAAAACTAATAAGAAGGGTACGAATCCTTTTTATCATTAAGCATTTTAATAAAAACATATTTTTTACTATCCCAGGGTTGCGAACTCACGCATCTCGCATGGTAGGCTTTCTGACTCACGCTCATGCAAGAAATCTTACGGCAAATCGATATTATTCCATTATAAAACTTTAATTAGCTGCATCAAAGGTGTTGGGGTAGTCTGCAAACCCTACAGACTATTTACAAGTTAATAAAACTGTTACATATATGTAAATGCATCTGAAGACTTGTCTCGATGGAAATCTCATGCCAGCGAGCTGACCAAAGTTGGTGACACTGATTATCCTTAAAACACTGCACAATAAAGTACTTTTAAATAATATTGCTTAGAAATGATTTTTATAAGTGACTGATGTTTAACCGAGAAAACAATTAATGTACAGGAAAATTTTACGTGGCAGAATAAGATTATACCAAAAGGGAACCAATGCAGAAGGAACCTTATTCAGAGCTGACTGGAAAACCTGTTCATGCGCTATTTTTTGGAATAGGTTTTCCACCCATATATTTGCATGGCGATAAATAATGTATGGTGACGGGGTTATTTGAAATTCATCACTGCTGCCATTGATCAGCTGTGTTCCACTCTCCTTTCATGTTGTGTCAAAAGGTATGAGAACTATTAGCTGTGAATTACTGGGATGAGTCTTTTAAACTCAAGCTTTTCTATGCCTGTGAATTCGGCGTCAGACTTAGATTTAAAAGTTACTCATCACAGACGTGGCATGAAGTCACGACGCTTGCTTTCAGTAGTGAAAAGCCTTCATCAGTTGATTAACCACTATTTGATATCTCTATAAATAACAAGGATAGTTATTGCAGTAACACGCATTTAATAGACGAATGGGTTTACTCACTACAGTTGGCCAATATGCGTCTTTTTGGCTCGTGTCTTTTATTGCATTCGTGACTGAAATATTTAGATATTCAAAAATATATTAAATGATTATAAATTACATTTTATTCTGCCTACATTCCATAAATTTACTTCATGATATATCTCAGACTACATTAATAATGACCCAGTTTTTCCCGTGAAGCATATCCTAACCTAGTTGATTTGCAGGATACGAGAATCCTCAACATTCTTTCGCGCTGTTGTGTTTCCTGTGTGCGAAGCATTGTGGGATATTGAGGTGGTAGTGGAGTTGCGTGATCCTACATCGTTACTGACTCGCTTCAGGAGGACAAAATGGTCCACTCCCCCTTAGCCCTTGCTGCACCTCAACATAGTCCCGGAAAGACGCAACAAAGGTGGAATGGTGAGGCGGAGTATGTAGGGACCGGTTTGGGATTGGGCTAGAGAGTCGGGTGACGTTTCAGCGGAAGTTTTCCAGCGCTTGATGGTCACGTGGTCCACGTAGATTTCGGATAGTTCCAGGAAGTGCTTCGTGGGGATATACATTCGTTACAAAGGGACAGAACAGCGATTTTTGGTAATTGCCAATAAATATATTAATTTACTGTATTTATAAAGCACACCGACATGTGTAAGTAGTTATATCAATATGTTTATTAAAAAGTGAAATTCGGTGCTTTTAAGAGCTAGGGTTACTACCTTGTTTACATATTTTAGGCTTACGTTAGCTAAAGAGCGTGGTGCAGTGTCTCCAACTTTGGTCAGCTGACTGGCGTGAGATTTTAAGTTCGAGGCAAGTCTGCACACTTATTTACATGTATGTAAGGGTTTTAACTTATAAATGGTGTCTAGGGTTTGTAAACTACCCCAACGCTTTTGATGTAGCTATTTTTACTTCTATAATGGAATAATATGTATTTGCCGTAAGATTTCTTGCGTGAGAGTCTGAAAGCGTGAGTGTCACGCCAGATGCGTGGGAGTTGGTAGCCCTGGTTTGTTGGCTTTGAATACTTAAAAAAATGTTATGTATGGTAGTCAAGAGCAATCATATCATGACGTTTATTGATATGTTTAGAGGGAGGGGAAGGGAAGCAAAGGGATGCTTCAAAATCCAGGTCAGATTAATGTTCTACCATTTCTTTAATTCATGGTGGTTTCGGTGATCCCGTGGTAACTGAGGGCCTAGGTAATCTTAGTGTCTTAATCACTAGTGATCTGTATGAGCCGGCTCCTTTTCGTGATTCATTTGATGTGTGTGCTGTGCTTAACAATCTCATGTGGTTCATTTCGTTTTGAAGCATTTCCAAACGGTTCAGGTAAAAATATCGTAATTTGTAATATTTGTTTCAATTTGCTGAAGGCTAATTACTTAAAATGAAGATCTTTTCAGACTATTAATCACACTTTCAATGCCAGCCTTCAGTTTTTAGAGCAATTTCATCCAGAAAGGGCCGTTGTATGGGGGTTTTGACTGCTGCTCCTTAATTAGAGGACTGATTGATTGAAGAGTCCTCATACCTGGGATTGAACAGCTGACGTGAAGGTTAATTAATTTTTGAAATACTCATGTATTTGTTTATGGCGGTCTTCAAATCAAGTGTATATTTAAACCCTTGTAGAAACAAGTGTTTTCAAGAAAGAGGGCTTAAATTTCACAGTGTATCTGTTTGCAGAATGTGAAAAAGAACTCCAATCACATGATTACTTAGAGATATTGAAGCTTCAAGATGGACTAACTTTACCTATTAGGAAATGTGTTTTCCCTTGGAATTTTGGAGCTATCTGTTGAACTGACATGAAATGACCCATTGTTTATGAACAGAAAAAAATAATGTTATGTTTTGAGAGCAGTGTCATAAACTGAGAAAAAGGTGTCTGTTGGTGGACATAGTGGAGTGTAATGCTTTTTTTGTTGTAGCTGCTATATTTCGCCCATTCAATAGATGGGGGCATAATTTATTTTTGTCTTCATTTTGGTCTAGACTTCTGTATGAAATAAAGAATTTTTTTATAATGAATAGTACTTTGTAAAAACTGAAGTAAACCCAGTATTTGCGTTTTGTTTTCACCATGCATTGTTTTAATAGGTGTGTTTGATATCTCACATGTTGTTTTGATTTAAAACTGAACATTAACATAGAACATATCATGTATCAGTATTCTGCCTAAAAATACCGAGATATTGTTTTTGGTCCATGTTCCCCTGCCCTACTCAGAAACACGAATGGCATCTCATGTAATATGTCTGTACCCTTTCCTCCATGTTGTCCTTGCATATAGTCTCCACCATGGTTTGCTGTGCGGCATGGGGATGCTCCAATCGCTCAGAGAAAGGAGTAAAGATGTATGGTTTCCCCAGTGACACGAAGAGGAGAAAAAAATGGTTGGCTCAAGTCAGCAGGAGAAATTTCACTGTAACTAATGATTACAACAACAAAAAACTATGTCAGGTAATCGTATTCAAACACTGCATTTACATTTTTTCACAAACACCACATTGGGAAACTTAATGTTTTTAGTTTATTAAAAAATAAAGAATAGGGAAAGCAATGCAAAATCCAGAGGGTTAAGACTCAGGGTGTAAGGTGAGGATGATGTCTAACTGCAGAAGGTATTCAAGCTCCATTGAATTCCCCCGTGGCTCCTCTGCTGTTAGAGTGTGAGAGCGGGAGAAAAAGACAGAGAGTTAGGGTTAGGTACACCTACATAGGCTTGGATGGGAAATTGACTTGGGAAATAAGATGTAGTCTTTGTTCCTCAGCTTAAGTTCACAACTTCATTAGTTGTGAATCAAAACTTGTGATTATCAACAACTTTTGCTGCTGATGTTTAACAAAGAATGACAAGCGACATTAGTTACTGATGTGTTATGAATTTATATGAATATGTTCTTGGTTGTCTTTCACATACGCAGAAAGGTATACATGTCCAGTACGTATAAGTGTGCTCCCTAATGCTGTGCATTTGACTACTATGGAATATTTTTGTGGGTAGATAAAACTGAGTTGTGTGTTAGAATTAAACTTAAGTCTTTCTGCAGGAACATTTTCATGCAGACCAGTTTGTGAAGACCAAAAAGGGCAAGACTAGACTGAGAGCAGATGCTGTTCCCACCATCTTTGTGCATCGCCGTGTGGTCAAGAAGAGGGCCCCTATACCACAATGCACCTCTCTACTTGTAAATTTAAAGCACATAGCTGTTGAGCACAGCTATAGTGTCAAAGGTAGCACAGGTATAATAAGTATGACCTCTTAATTCACCACTCCTGACCTGTAACATCATTGGTCATCACCACTCCTGACCTGTAACATCATTGGTCATCACCCTGCAGCACTTCTGACATGCAGCATCACTGAAATATGGTTTCTTAAAATAACTTGTTATTGGCAATGATATATTACATATTCAGCGTGATTACTTATTTAATTATCATCAGTGTTTAAGATTCCTTATGTGATGTGGCAGTAAAGTACACAATTACTTTGATTCCTTATTGCTGGCTTATTTGAAACATACCCTGTTGTGATTTCAATCTCTTCATGGTCCACTCAGCATACCTGAGCAACAGCAGCACTGATGCTTCATCACATAACAGTCCTGCAGCATCACTGCTCCTCCACCCCACAGCACCCAGTGCTCCTACAGTAGGTTACTAATATATATGTACAAGACTACTTACACAGAAACTGAATACATGATCAGTATGATTAATTATATGAAGCAGTAGTATCGTACTTTTGGTATGATTCCAGTTTAGCCTAATTTGATTCATTTTTCAAGATTGATGTCCTTTTTAAATTTACCTTTTTTCAATTTGACTTAGGTCCTCCAACTCCCCTTGGATGCCGTGAATCCAAAATTAACTGAACTGCATCATAATACAGAAAGGTGAGTCCCAGAAATACTCACCCCATAAGTTACGTTTTCCTATATTGTTTATTACTGTGTAGAAGTATCAAATGTACACTCTAAATCCATATCAAGAGCAGTATCACAAAAATAGCTGTCTTCTTTATTATTGTGTAGCTTCAGCTCGTATTCAAAAATGCACACCTTAATTTCACTCCTTCTACCCACCACTGTATAATCATGATCTGCCATTGTTGTAAAAGGAAAACATGATGCGAGTCTCTGTACGTGGCTATGAACCGGACAAATAGTACGCACTTTATTGTATGTATGGCATATTCCCATTTAGAGATGTATATTTGCCTCCAACAGGCAGAAATAGAAGGGTTAAAATGATATTGCATTTTGTTTATTACTGCCAGTAAACAGTTTAATGTTTGGTCTTTTTGTGTTTTAATATGGGCTAATTTAAGAGAATCATTGATTGGAGTTTAGATACCACTGTAGAGGGTAAGCACCTGGCTTCACAGTAGATAGAAGTTACTGTGGTTACACCCACTGAGTGGCAGAAAGACAGTGGCAGTGAGTAGCTTTCAGCTTGGATGCTGCAGAAACATCTAAAATGGGAAAGAGTTGCTATACGACTGTATAAATCGATTTAACAAGACATTGGGGCTGTTATTTTACAGGCTGCCGAAAACTGAAGAAAATGAATGGATTGCTGTAATCCACGGAGACACCTGGAATCCAGGCTCTGAAATGTGGATTTCCGGTTGTCATTCCATGTCAAGTATGTTGGATTTTTGTGTGAAATCATACTATACTGTATTGACTAAATTAAATAGCATCATTCATTTATAGTCTGTGTCAGCATTTATTAAAAGCAACCATGATGAGCTTTGTGTTCTATAAGTGTGGAATGGTTAGTATTAGCTAGCCAAGACAAACCCAGTTTTCCTTATAAGGAGCTACTTAAAGTTTCTATAAAATATGTTGACATTTTACTTATTATTAACCTTATGGGTGGCGGAATCACACTCCTAGGCTACTTTCATGGTCCTGTTTTGTAGACTACCCCAGGTAAGTTAAATGTTCTGCAGTAATGATGAACCTATGTGTATTTTTCTTGTGTGGCAATGTAAGTTAATTAATATTGCATTACTAGTGAAACATTTTGTTTGTTTTAGGAAAAAAGAGAGATGATCCTCTACACCCTGACTTCGTGCCAAGTCTTTTCAGTTTCACCTCCACGACTGATCAAACTTGGGCTGTCAACAACCTGGAAAGACACGTACAATCTCAAGAAGTTTCTGAGAAAAAACATGTCATTGCATGTAAAGAGCTAGCTGCCACTGCTCTCCTAAACCTGCATCAAAGTCCTGCCTCAAAAGCAGAGGTACAGGTTGGTGAAGTCCAAAGCCCCGAGGTCCAGACAGAGGAGAAACACAATGACATCATCTCATTACATGAACAGATTAAATCTTTAAGCACCGAATGTCAATCAATGAGAGATAAAGTTCACAAGTTAGAAAGTGAGTTGAAGTTTTGTACTTTAGATGCTTCACAATTTGATGACGACAAAATGAAATATTTCACCGGACTACCCAATTTACAGACTTTCATGTCATTGTACAGCAATGTGTCATCAATTCTTCCTGCTACTGCAGAACAGTCCCTCAAGCCTACTTGGGAACTTCTCCTTACACTGATGAAACTGCGCCTCAATCTGTCTGAGGAATTCTTAGGTCACCTCTTTGGGATTAATCAGTCAACAGTATCTAGAATCTTTCTCCATTGGATTCATGTCATGGCAAACAGGCTTCAGCCCCTAATATTGTGGCCAAAAAGAGAAGAGATAAGACACAGCTTACCAATATGTCTTCAGACATTTTTTAAGAACTGTGTAAGCATAATTGACTGCTTTGAGGTGTTCATAGAGTGTCCTTCAGATTTAAAAGCTCAAGGTCAAACATGGAGCATCTACAAACAACACAACACTGTAAAGTTTCTTATTTCAATCACCCCACAGGGTACCATCTCCTTTGTATCAAAGGCCTGGGGTGGACGTTTCACAGACAAACACCTTACCAAGTACAGTGGGTTCCTTGACCAGCTCCTGCCAGGGGACTTGGTACTGGCTGAACGGGATTTCACCTTGGAGGATAGTGTTGGCTTGTTTTGTGCAGAACTAGTAACACCTCCATCCATGCAAGGGAAGAAATGGCTTAGCCGCAGAGATATTAAATCTGCTGGAGAAATTTCTCTTGTGAGAAATCATATTAAGAGAGTGATTGGAGTGTTGAGGCAGAAGTATACAATTCTAGGCTCAACTCTGCCTGTAAACCTCATTAGAGTGGAACAAAATGGTAAAGTGGAGGATAGCCTTATTGACAAGATTGTGTTAACATGTTGTGCTCTGTGTAATCTCTGTCAAACCGTAGTGCCTTCCGACTGATGAAGTCAACATTACTTAATCTAAAATGCTTTTCAAATAGCCCATTTTATCTTGACTGTTTATACTAAAGACAGTGTCAAGTTATAACTGAATTTTTAACCTTGATTTTCATGAGTAGTACACAGTGGGAAAATGGTCAGTCTAAAATGGGATTCTTAACCATAGACATGATGTTCATCAATAAAATTCAACAAAATGTATGTTTTGTAAATATTTTGTGCAATATTTAGTTATTTCACAGAAATGTATTAAGCCCAACATTTTATATGGATATATTTCGTATAAAATATAAAGACTACAAGATGAAAAGAAGACAACATGGAAAAGACTGTAAAACCTTGATTTTTTGAACAGCAATGTAAAGGTTTCACGGAATGGGAATAGACTGAATCCCTAATTGCATTTTATCGTCTAGTAAAAAGATGTTTGGTTCTATGAAATGTGTCATGAATCGCTCCTTTACATGTGAACTGGAAACATATAGATCCAGCCACCTCAGTTTTCCCCTCCAAGCCGGCTGCCTGCCAAAAGCAAGCCAAAGGGAGTAACCCCCGTCCTTCTGGGGGTGTGCCTAAATTCTCATCTAAACCCGCCCATTTATTCACTTGCAGGGTGTTACCATGAGATGGCGCTTTCTTTACAAAAACACATTTTAGTTGTGGTCACAAGTTTACATACACAAGTACAACAAGTATCAACCAGAATCTTTTGGTAGCCATTAGCAAGCCTCTGGCATAATTCTGGCTGAATATTTGACCACTCTTCTTTGCAGAGTTTCTAGTTCATTTAAGCTTGTTGGGTTCCTGCCACGGACCCAGCTTTAAAGCATAACCCACAAATTTTCAATAGGGTTGAGATCGGGGGTATTTCACAAAGCAGGATTTCTTGTTTAGCCGAATAACTTGTTGGAGTTAAGGTAAACTGAAGACACAGCCACAGTTTTTACAAAACCAGAGGCAAACAGAACTAGGTACTTGGCTGGTACATGCTAATCCAGCACATTGATATTATACAGTACATACAAATACCCCTCGGAAATGCAAAGCATGTGCTTTCTATCTCTGCCTTCAACCAGACAGGAACTGTTTTGAAGCTTGGCATCCTGATCAGGAGTGACAATTTGCATAACGTAAGAACATAAATTTACAAACAAGAGGAGGCCATTTGGCCCATCAAGCTTGTTTGAGGCAAACTTAACTAATAGCTCAGCAACTAATAGCTAACTAATTTGTTGTTCTAATACTCATTTGTTTTGTATTATTCCTGTAATATAATGTGGTTGCACATTTTATACATCAACGTTTAATCTCTTGCATGTTATAAACTGTAAAAAAGGCTAGTATTGTGTGTTTTCTTACAGTTTTTCTCCATTGCTAAGATAGCGTAGTATCTAGGGTAATTTCTCTTCACATGCATGATCCATCCTTGGCAATGCTCTGGAGAAATATCTTGGCATACAGCTTTCATTGTTCGATCTTGTGTCAATTGACATAATTTGTTTATATTATGTGGTTTTTACAATCTATTTTAGAAAGGGTCTTGATAGTAATTTAGCAAAATGACATATTTCGGTTTTGACTGTTTTATTAGCAGTTTTAGGGTCAGTATGTACTTATGTGCGAAATGGCCCCTGAAAGTGTAATGTTATGAGGAATCCATGTCTTTGAAGCATTTCGTCATTGATTGCATCAATATGAAAAGCAAAGCGAAATGCTTAGCAGTTTAGCCCAAATAAGGTAATGTTGTGGTGACTGTATGAAGAGTTTTGAGAAAGCAACTTTTTGTATTGCAGTATCTGTCTTAGCAATTAAAAAATACTAAAGTTCACACTGCCTTTCCAAACTGATTGGTGTGAGGAGCAGTGACAGACATTCCAGACTGATGGGCCATTGACAGTATG
>JAODJX010000035.1:22643082-22657875 GCA_026776945.1 Isichthys henryi | reverse complement strand
TCTCCTCTCCCAAAATAACTCTATTGCTTGGACACGCTGCTGCTTTGTACCTGGCTTGGCCTCCTTGCAGATGAAGTCTTTCATCATGTGCCAAACAAACTTGATGGGCTTCAAATCTGTTTAATTTTCATATACCACACTGTCCCTCATTGCTCAACAATATCAGTCTTATTACTTTGTTTAGGTCTGTAATTATTGTATTGCACACATCTTGGGTCCGCCTCATCTCCAAAAGTGAAGTAAAATACAAAATTCTAATTTCATCAACAAACTGACTAAAAACACATATTGCTAGTTTTAGGCCATCTTTGCCTCGCAACAGAAACAATTTCTTAAATTTCACAGGTCATTTATTGCAGTGCAGTCAGTTTATTAATGAAATTGGAATTTTGTCTAAATATAAGAAAATTATACTTGCTTAAATTTTCATTTTTTGCAGTGGAGTTAATACCTGATTTCAGGTAAGTCATTTCAGCTTTCATAATCACTGCTCTCCCTGGTGGATAGATAAGTCATTGCAAGTACTTTATGCACAGAGAGGTAAGGGGCGGATCATGCCGGCCCCCTTGTTCATTACATCATCGTGGGGGATCTCATTATAGTCAAGGTGCCACCCAGAACCCAGCAGGAACCAGGCAAGGACCAGCCAAGGCCCCATCATGGAAACAGGGGAAAATTCAAGTGGCTACATCTTAACCAGGTAACAGTACATAAGTAGCATCAAGTAACTTGCAGCTTTTCACGATGTCTAGCCATTCACCCATATTATTGTGCCCCAGTTGTTCAGTAACTCAGCTGTGGGACTTGAGCTTCAACTTGACTTTCAGATCTCCGCTGTGGGCAAGGTGGGTTTTTATTTCCCATTTGAAACCACAGTTATTTTCTTGGTTCTATTTTCCTATCGAGGAAACAGACCTACAGACCTAGATGGTTCACTAAGATTCAGTACTATATTTCATGGAAAACCATTTTCCTAGCAATAGCCTTTAATTTAAGCAGAAAATTAGAAACTAATTGGAATTAGTTTCTGTTATTTTACTAAAAATCAGCATGCAGGTGAAATGTTTCTAATTTAGGATTTGTATATTTCATTACAGAAAATAATAATTTGAATAAGTTCATTACTGCATACCTGATACTGTCTGCACTATTTGTGCATGTTTTTCGGCTCCAGATCCAAATTTAGTATTATAGAACAGTGTCAGATTTCTGCATACTACATGGATAAGAATTTACGCTTAACCAAGGGCGTAGGCTTCAGTGGCAATGTCCCTGCCAACACTGTAGGAATACTGTATGTGTTTAGGGAGTCAGGGCATTTGGAGCTGATTTGGTTCCTACCAATGTTGAAACTAAACCAAATTAATTACTAGCATTTAGTTAGTTACAGTAATTATTTACCTATTCAGTGACAGTAGTTCTTTATCATATCATATTCTTATTCGGCTTACAGTATTTTCCACGTATGATGGATTAATTGGAACGAAATCCCATCGTAAGCTAATAAGTACCTATACTGTTCTGTGAAATTTATATATAAGTCTAACAAATGTATTTCCTAGCGACCAGTAGGTAGCGCTAAGCGACCAAATAATAGGCAACTTGATAGCCACTCATCAATTTGTGCTAATAAATGCTTAGCATATAACTTTTTGCATACAAACCAATACAGATCCTCGGAATAAATTACTGGACTTCATCATCTAAATATGTGCATCATGTGCAGTCGGTTGTGTTAGTCTCCGTTACATATGAGCAAGACAAATCCCATTTGCTTCTATGACATTTTAGAATAGCTTTATTCTTACCATCTTCAACAAAATGACCCCGTGACCCTCCATGTGAATCTCTCATCATCAGTACACCTGAAACAATGTAATGTTAATGTGACAATCTAAAACATATATCATACATCTAGCTAGGTTAAACAGTTTGTTAAAAATGATATTCAATGCAATGCACCCCGAGGAAATCAGTGTTCGTATTTTCAAATCAATTGACTACCTCTGACTAGATGTAATGGATGCTCATTATTGTTAATCATTTTGACTTACATTATCCATAGAGACCACTAGATGTATCTCAATGTAACAGTCAAAATGAGCAAGAGTTGTTCATCTTTGAGCTGTTCAGGGGCTGGCAAAGATCTCGTAGTCCCATCTTAGGGACTTCTGTATCCAGGCATTTTCCTCATTATGGCTGAGGAGCTCAGCTCCAACATCTCCAACATCTCCACCTATTTGCATCTTCTACCAGTGTGGCAGGCGAAAGAAACTCTGGAGACAAAGGTGCGGATAAATGCCCCTCATGCTCTTTTCCCAGCTGGGACTTCAAGCCCTGCACGTGAAGAATGTCCCACCTCCTTTTTGTGGTAATCATCGGTCCTCAGCTGCATCCCACTGGCACCTCATGTGGCCAACGGTGAGTAAACCATGGTTACTATTGTCCTACCTGCTACTGACTGCCCCGTCAAATGACACAAAACGTATCTGAAAGGAAAAAACACATATATTCCAATCTTCCATGTGGTTATTAAAGACAGAACTCAGGGTCCAGGTGGACAAGATTGGGGCAACAAAATAATTCGTCAGCCCGAAGAGTCCTTCTCCTGTGGTAGATCTTGGATATTGCTTCCGTCTGAAAATAATGCACACATTCAGTACTTTTGATTGAATTGCCGTTGATGTGCAGTATATGGTTGTGACCCAGCACATGAATTATATTTCTAAGTTGCTAACTCTACTAAATTCCTAGGTAGTGCTGGTGCTGCAATTCCTGGCCAGGATTAGTATACCCCAAAGCATTAGTGTCAGAGCATTGTGTATTACAATCTAATGAACCTAAATATCTGACTAATCACTTGGATAGGTTCAACTGGAGGTGAGCAGCAAAGTGATATTATAAAGGGATAAACTGCTCTGCAGCCTCTGAGTTGAGTCGATCAGACAAACTACCAGTGCTTGAAATGACTGAATAAGTTGAGTCTCTGAGCTGAATCAGTCAGATATACTGCAACTGTCAGGCCTTGAGCTGACTTGAATAAGATAAGTTAACATTGTCTTTGCATTGTGAAAGTTAAGTACATCGTTAAGCTGAAGTCCTTGAGCTGAATTCACCTAACACGGTGATATGCTGGATTTAGCTGCCCTGAAGTCCATGAACTGAGATCAAACTGGTTTCAGATTGTGTTCTTAGATATCGCTAAGTCAACCAAAAGTGAATCCTGTGAATTCACAGACTGGGATGATTACTGGATGTTAGTTTGCCATCTAATATATCCCAGATTCTACAAGATAGTCGGGTGGGGTTAGGGCTAGGTAGATGGACAAAGGAGGCACTGTTCCTACAGACCGGCAGGTCTGCTCGGGTGGGGTTAGAGCTGAGTGGATGGACAGAGGAGGCACTGTGCCCACAGACCGGCAGGCCTGCTCGGGTGAGGTTAGAGTTGAGTGGATGGACAGAGGAGGCACTGTGCCCACAGACCGGCAGGCCTGCTCAGGTGGGGTTAGAGCTGAGTGGATGGACAGAGGAGACACTGTGCCCACAGACTGGCAGGCCTGTTCGGGTGGGGTTAAACCTGGTGGTATGACTGTGCTTCAGCCATCCATGTATGTTTGAGGTGAATGCTCTAGGGTTTGGGTGCCTCCCTGTGTTGTTGTGGTGTTTCCTCTAAGTTCTCTGGTTTCCCCCCACAGTCCAAAAATAAGTTGAGGTTAATTGGAGTTGCCAAATTCCCTGTAGGCATGAATGGTGTGTATGCCCTGCGATGGTTTGGTGCCTCATCCTAGGTTATTCCCATACGATTTTTATCAATCCACCAGGTCCTAAATCTGGATCCAAGTAGATAAGTATGAATTACTGTGACTGTGATGTTTGTTTTAACTCTCGCCAGTCTGCCTAGATATAGATGCAACAACTCGTTGTAATATATACACAAAAGTGTATAAATGAACAGTTTAAAATTGTGTGGTTTATGTGAAATGGTGCCACACAGAATATTTTATCAATACCAACCTGCTGTATGCTGCTGCAGTTTGTTCTGCATTGCTACAGAAGAACATGCAATGAGCATCCATGAGCAATGTAGGGTGATGAGAAAAGATCTGAAACAGTTATTTTTAGGGCGTGACAACAAGACATGTTCATGTCGATTTAAAGCAATTTTCATTTTTATTTTCTGGACACAGTCTTTAAGTAATTAGTGGCCCCCCAAAAAATACTTGTACCTCAATCTATAGCTTTCTGTAGATGCTGCACAAAAAATCCTTTAATGCAATTTAACATCAGATCCTTTGCTGTAGTTCTCATTAAGTGATAATTTTTCCAGAATCATTTGATAGTGACTTTCTTTCCCCACATAATTCAACCACTAAAAAGTGGTAAATATATTCAAAGCCACGCAGTCAGTAAAAAGCCTCAAAAATAAGAATGTGAACATCTGGACCAGCAGTGCAGAGACTTGATTGTGTGTCTGTTGTGACGCTCTTCATTGCAGGAAGTAAGTCATCAGACAAAACCCCAGGGGCAAGTGTGCAGAATTGAATTTATAAAATACCCACAATCAGCTCATTAATATAATTCACATTTTGAAATATTAATAACATATTTCCTATTTCAGGAAGATGCAACATTGTTCCCTGATATTAAAATGTATTGATTACAGTATCATGATGCAGTCTTGGGGCAAATAGTTTTAACTGCTGTCGTAAAAGTTGGACAAAAATTGCGAAGATCCTATTTTGCCTGAGGATGCTGAAAATGTAAGGAAAGAAAAGACAAAACACAAAACTTTACTTGAGTGACAGTCCATGAAAAAGTAAACAGAGATATTTAGTTTAATTAAACTGTCAAATTACCATCTTATCATTTTAATAATTCACTCTAACAAACTAAATTGACCAGTGAACCAACTGAACTATCTGAAAAATGTAAACATAGCAATGGATCAAGATCACAACCAAGACAGCTGAGTGACAGCTTGGAACAAAATTGGACTGATCTGGGTTGGGGGTCCAATATGATATGCTTTCCTGGGGTCCAAAATATCCAGTGGCACCCCTGTAGTCTCTATCTCACCTAAATCTACCTGGAATCAACCACTTCGGGTTGTAAATTTGCAGTTTATATTTTGAAAGCTGAAGTGCAGGCAATTAAATTAACATCTGTGAAAGTAAATGTGTATAAATGTTCCTATATTCATGATAGTAATCTAATTTGTATATTGTACATCTATACAACCTGCCAGTAGAAATAAGTATAAATCTGAATATTCAGTCACAAAATTAAGAATCATCTGCAGGTCTATCATTGTTTCTTATAATTGTTTAACAGTGCATAAATATTGCTGCTTGCTACTTTCATTTGATCAACACAAATGAGAGCCGGTCCAATATTATACGAAAAAAATTAGCACTGTGTTAGTGATTATTACTGCTTTATTTTCCAAAGATGGTGCCTGTGTACAAAGAGGGAGCTCAGGTACGTACGGCTTTACTGAGAGCGTAGTCCAGGTCCCTGATGATGTCCTCCTCATCCTCCAGTCCCACTGACAGGCGGATGAGCGTGTCGCTGATGCCCAGAAGGGCCCGCTCACCCTCAGGCACTGAGGCGTGCGTCATGATCGCACTGAAACACACATATAAGCAGGGAAAAGCTTAAGAGCATCCTCTGGAAAAACAGTTATTGGATTTAAAAAGGTTTCAACATGTCCTGTGAGCGATAGGAGCCAAAACATGTTTTTCCACAGGACTGAATGTTTTCCTTTTCTGGAAAGAATTTCCCTAACAGGGATTGGTTAATGGCTCAGGATAGCAGCCTCTTTGTTTTTTTAGAAAATACTTTGCTTGCTTTTCTATAACACTATATTACTATCAACATAAAATGACTGTAGGAACACAGTATCTACACAACAGCAGATAAGATTACGCCTTGCACAGTAGCCCACGCACTGCCTTTACTCATTATCAGCAGGAATACTTCTAGCTCCACATTCCCCTGTTAATGATTCGCCTGGAGCCACACACCTGCTAGCCTGCAGATTCTGTCTGCATACTCTCCCAGAGTTCAGTCATGTTTCCTCCCACGATTAAAAAATAAGCAATTTGCTGAAAAGGTGTAACTGAATTGCCTTTATTGTATGATCACGTGTGTCAATACATTCTGCAAGAAGCTCCAGACTTAACCCTAACCCTAACCCTATTAAAGCACAAGCATTATAGAAGGTTTTGGATATGTGGACCCTCATGTGGCCATTCATGGTACTGCAGTTCTCAATGCCTTGCTTTCACCAATCATTTGCAAACCAGTCCTATGCATATCGTTAAAGCAACTACATTTTACTTAAAATCTTCCTTTTTAAATTTCATTAATATTTATCCGTTTTCTATTCCCACTCAAAGGACAAACACTTTTATTTCCAACTGTATGCTAATACAACATATACCCCATAATAATTTTCTGTAGATGTTATAAATGTTCTGTAGAACTGATTAATGTGTAGCAATGATGAATTAATAATTAACTGAGCTTTGAAACTAAATGAACGGTTACTGTTGACCTTGCAGTGCCATAGCACTGAAATACAAAGAAGAACGTGGAATAAATTTGTGAAGACTAAGGAATGTTCGTTAGCACAGCTGGAATGCATTATCTCTGCTGGGTGTAATTCTGTAGTATCTACGTGCCTTAAGCGCAGTGCTACAAAGTGTCTTTCTTAGTGGTGTCTTCAGCTTGGTACTCCCTATCCTGTACAGCTGGGGCCCTGAGATATAGTGGGCTGCTTTTCTCCCCTGTTTTGACTAGCTTACTTCCCATTCCACCCCAGCCTAGGTTGGGGGGTTATGGCGCTACGCCTTGTTGTAAATCAGGCCCAGGTGCCATACAAACCACACAAGCCACACAAGTTCACGAGTTGATAGTAAGTTGTGTCCCTGAATTATGCAGCAATCTGACAGTGCACAGTGGACTCCATAACTGCCACGAGAAATAATTTCTCTCTGCTCACAGCCTTAGCCTCTGCTGATGTACATGGGCACCTTATCCGATGGTTACATATTTATGCTTATACGGTGGTACCTTGGTAATCCAAAGCACTCGTATATCAAAGCGAATTTTCCCATAAGAAATAATGGAAACTCAGATGATTCGTTCCACAACCCAAAAATATTCATATAAAAATTATTATTATAATACAAAATATAAAGTAAAATACATAAAACAAATTAACCTGCACTTTACCTTTGAAAAGAATCGTAGATGGTGTGAAGGAGTCGAGAGGGGGAAGAGGAGGAGGACTATTTTGTAGAACGACTTTCACTATAAGTAACAGAATCACTGCTATCTGTTGGCTCACTGAAATCTTTTTGTTTTTGTGCAACTTTAATAAGAAACCTATCCAATGAGAACTGCTTTTGCTTTGCTTTTTAATTTCGCGGAAATGTGGATATTGCATTGTTGTTAGATTCATCGCTCGCACTGCTACGCCCTTATTCAGGTGGTGCTTTTCTACTAAATTTTGATTATACGATTGAAGCACACAGACCGGGACCGAGCATGGGAAACGATTACCCACAATTCTGCAGCAAGAGAGAGAAGAACCATCGGCTGAGTTGTGATTATGTGACGCTAGGCAGACAAAGCGTATACGTAATAATCGTATTGCAAGATCTCGCTCGTTTATCAAGTTAGAATTTATTTAAAAAAAATTCTCATCTTGCAAAACACTCGCAGACAAAGTTACTCGCAATCCAAGGTTTTACTGTACTTCAGTTTGATTGTTAGTCCAATTATGCCATAAAATATTCTCTTCATATAGGAACCAAGCTGCTGGTTGGAATTTTTTTGTGACAAAGACCACCACAAAGGTTCTTTGTCACTAAAGCCCAGGGGCTGTAAGCATTAAAAGAACAAAATGATGGAACAATACAACGACTTTAGCTAACGGGAGAAAATCACCAACTCATTATAAACCGAGAAAACAACTGTTTCCACACCTGCCCTTTAATTTCACTGCCTGGAGCAACTGAACATTCGGTCACTGCTACATCAAATGTATTACTGTAATGAGGTTTGGGTAATAGGAGTGACACTAAATCATTAATTGAAAATGAATATGAATATGTAAATGGACCTCTATTCTTTTAGATGCAAATAAATAGCTTAATAACAACAGACATCCCAGAAACGGTTTAAATATAACATGTGTGCTGTGCTTCACGGCCAACTTACGGGTGCTCTGCCAGACTTTCATAACCCCCAAGACTCTCGGCGAGGGAAAACAGCTAAAAATTTAAATAAACAGACAGATTAATCAAACCAAACTATCAAAAGTATATTCAAATGCCTCACAGAAAACAACCTACAAATAATTTTGCAGACATTTAAGTAATTAAAAGAAGGATTCTGACAATCAATAACTGCTGTTTACAACTGAGATACAACTGCTTAAGTTAAGTTTTGTCTTACTCTAGTACAATAGTTTTTCCATGTACATGTACATATATTTTTTAGTAATTTGCAAATTGATGTTATGTCTGCCCTTATGTCATGTGTCTGTGCGTTCCTGTCATTTATGTTAATGGCTACTGCAACACAAAAGTTTCCCCTTGGGGATAAATAAATCTGAATCTGAAAAAAAAGAAAACTCTCTACATACAGAGGAGCCAACCGTCTAAATGAATAGCCAATGCAAGGCCTTCCATGCTGACATAGGTCTCCGCATTCCTCACACCCATGCCAAGGCCGGCGCGAATATGGTACAGGCATAGTAACGCTCTCCTGTTAAAAGCACCTTGAGGTTACGGAGGAAGGTGGTGGCGTGCTCCAAGGTGCCCTTGATGTAGAAGGTGATCATGCCAGGGCAGCCAGTGCACTGCTTCTTCATCAGCTCGTGCTGGGGATGGGAAGGCAGCCCTGTGGAGCAGAATAGGCCAGAGTAAATCAGACACGCCAAAGCAGCAGAGCCAGTCTGGACCCTCTAGCTGCTGGTTCCGACATTCGCTCACCTGGAAATATAACCTTCTCCACTCGAGGGTCGGCCTCTAAGAACCGGGCTGTTGCCATGGCGTTCCTGAAGTGCTGCTGCATGCGCAGGTGGAGGGTCTTCAGGCCACGGTTACACAGGTAGCAGTCGAAGGGGGAAGGGACTGCGCCAATGGCTGTCAAGGCGGGGGGGGGGGGGGATAGAGTAATTCATACTAAAAAAACCCAATTTTATCTTTGTGAGTGTATAAGAAAGCACAAAAGGGATCGATAACAGCTGATGTGCTGCAAAAAATGCATCTGGATATTAATGCAACTGATTAGCATAATTGTTTATAGAAGTCAGTGATACAGTCAATTCAGTCGATATAAAAACGTATTACGTAAATTGTCGATTAAAATAATGTAAAACTTACAGAATGCACCCCCCAGAGAATGTATATACACAAAGACATGCAGTCAGTATTGCTTACCATTTTGCAAATATTTCAAACGCTCATACAGGTCGTCACGATTTACCGACGCGAGCCCCATAACAACATCGCTGTGGCCTGTTAATCCAAACATATAAAGAAAAAGAAACACTGCAGGTTATTCCCAATATCTCAGTTTTAGCAAATGAATCACCTGGGATATTCAGGCAACAAATCTATGGAAACTACGCACTTACCATTCATGTACTTGGTGGCAGAGTACATGCAGATATCGGCTCCAAGTGCCAGGGGGCGCTGAGGATACCAAACCAACATAAATGACAACCACTCTACAGCAGGGCTAGGCAGCCCTGATCCTGGAGTGCTGGGATCCAGCAGGTTTGCTATCCCACCTGGTCTCTGATGAACCACACCTGATCTCAGGTAGATAGTGACTCATCGGGTAGGATGGAAAACCTGCTGGATATCAGCACTCCTGGAACTGGGTGACCTACCCCTGCTTTACACCCACATTAGTTAGCATGCCTTATAGATTGGCTGAAAGAAAAGTTATAACACACATGGAAAAACATTGCAAAAATACACATGCAATGTACAAGAATAGTCACAGAATGCTAAATATGATACTCACCTGAAAGTAAGATGACATGAACGTGTTGTCCACCACCACGATAATGTCTTTACTATATTCATGAGCAATCTTAGAGCAGGCCTCAATGTCCACCACTTTCATCATCGGGTTTGTCGGAGTCTCAATCCAGAGCAGCTACAACATAATTAAATTTTCTTTGTAGAGGAGCCATCTAGGAATTATAGGATCTATATAACATTACATTATAGCTTTTAAATGCTTAGTAGATTAACAATGTTGAGATAGCAAGATAAGATTGAGTTCGTAAAAGACCATAAACAATACTTTTTTTACTCTGTTTCAAGCCCTGTCCAATGAAAAAACCTTCTGGATGAAAATGAAGTATATTTGATAACTTTTGCTTTATTGAGTGGCAATGGCTCAGTCAAAGGTAGAATTCAGCTTTAAAAAATAATCAAACAACCACAGGATACTCAGAAAAAAGAGTAACAATTTGTACCTTTACTTGTCACTTGGGCTGTACCCTCAAGGGTCTGCCAACTGTACCCTTAGCTGTAGGTAACTGTACTTTTTAAGGTACAGAAATTGACTCTGAGGAACATCCACGAGGTACAAACAATATTAATATACCCCCAAAGGTACAAAAACGTTCCTCAGAGTCAATTTCTGTACTTCTGTGCAGACCTTCAAGGGTACAGCCCCAGTGACAAGTAAAAGTACAAATTGTTACTCTTTTTTTCTGAAAGTGTACAGGTCTGAATATTAGTAATTAATCATCGGACAAAAGTTGATATTATTAACCAATAAGGCACATGTGTGTCATGTGACGTTTGGTATGTCATTTTTGATTCAGTACACATAATGAAATGAATGAATACATTTATTGACACGGGCGGAACCTAAATTCACAAGTAGATTTTCAAGATGGAAACATAATGCTAATTGTGATGGTGAATTGGTTACCGATAATGCTAGTTATAGTCAGTCATAATCGGTGACTTGGGCACATTTTATTTTCCCAATAAATTACACCAGCACTGGAGAGAGAGAGTAGTTTTAAGATCAAGTATGTGTGAGTGAATGGAGCCAGGGGCTTGATTTCATTGTGCACATGCACAGTGCCCAAAGGGAGGACGTTTCCATAGGTTAGGATGAAATGTTAGGACACCGTCATATATTATTTTTCCAACCAGGGAGGTATTTCACTAAGCAGGATTTCTTGCTTAGCCGGATAACCTGTTGGATTCATGGTAATCTGGGCTAAATGGACTATATAATCATCCACTTAAATGTAGCTCCAACTACCTTAAATCCAACTACCAGCTCCTCTTCACTAGCTTGTGTTGTGTTTGGGGACTGTCTCCATGTTGTCGCTGCATGCAGAAACTTGTGAGTGACTGAGTGAGTGAGTGGGAAGGGTGGGTTGTGTTCGGAGAGGAGCGGGGCAGGGCACAGTTTTGTAGGAGAAATAGGCGATATTGTCTTATCATATATCTTGCATGAAAATATATCGATATATCGTAAAAACCAGATATATCGTCCAGTCCTACTACATTTGATTAAAAAACACAAATTCCTCACAGAAAGCTGCATTTATTAATTTTAGCTTCTCAAAATGTCAGGTAACGCTACAAAAAAATGTTCTCTGCATAAAACATATCATTACAATCATAAGATAACTGATACCATTACTTTGTAATGTTTTTACAAATATTAAATAACAAGCTTCATCTAGTCTTGTTTTGATTCATTCTTGGACAACAGCTTCTTTTGATGTGGAAGAACTTGACTGGTCCACTCAGAGTCAAGACCTCCGCCCCATCGCACACCTTTGGGATGAACTAGAACAGAGACTGCCAGCCAGGCCTTCGTGTCTAACATCAGTGCCTGATTTCACAAATTCTCTTCTGGATGAACAGGCAAAAAATCCCAAAGACACCCCAAAATCCTGTGGAAAGCCTTCCCAGAAGAGTGGCAGCTGTTATAGCTGTATAGGGGGGACCAACTCCATATTGACGCCTATGGATTTAGAATGTGATGCCATAAAAGTTCCTGTAGGTGTAATGGCCAGGTGTCCCAATACTTTTCTCCATATAGCCTATATTGATGGATACAATGTCTACAGGGAAGATCGCGGAAGCAAAGGTGGGAGAGTTGAGGTATATGCCAAAGTGACTTTGAATTGTTCCTGCAGCGATTTGATCGGCAAACTAAAGTGCTTTGAAGTGTCTATAATTAAGTTACATCTCCCCAATGGTTCTGACCTTACAATAGTAGGATGCTATCGCCCACCATCAGTATCACAGGAAGCTGTTAGACTGCTTTCAGACCTCATGTAAGTTATAAGACAATAAGTATGTTTTACTGGGCGATCTAAATTGGGACTGGCTATTGACATACTCAGATTCACTTAAGGGCATCTGTGATGCTCTATACCACAACGTATTAACCCTACATCATGCTCAAACTCAAAAAACTTGGATGTCTACATTCTCCACATAAATATCCTGCAGTTGGAATATCCAGCAATGATGTCAGTTATCACTGTACAGCTGCATGTGTTAAAAACTGCAAACTACCCAAGGCTGCGTAAACAAGCCTTTCTGCATGATCTGTATAATAGTGAATAGTGACCTTGTCTTTGAAATGGCGGATGTTGATTTGGCTCGGAATTAGTTTAAATCAACCTTCTGGGCCCTAGTTAATAAGCATGCTTCTCTGAATAGATTTATAGAGATAAAGACAGCCCAGAGTTTAATGAACTTATTTAATTTCCTATCAGAGAAAGAGATGATGCTTGTGTCATTGAATGGGTTCCTTCTTAATGTTGCACAAAAAGAAAGATTCCAGTGAGCCAATAGATAGCAGTGATTCCGTTAGTTATTGTGAAAGTCGTCCTACAAAATAACCCTCCTCTTCTTCTCTCTCGTCTCCCTCACACTATCCAGAATTCTTTTCAAAGGTAAAGTGCAGGTTAATTTGTTTTGTGTATTTTTACTTGTTATTTTGTATTATTCATTTTTGTGTGAATATTTTTGGGTTGTAGAACAAATCATCTGAATATCCATTATTTCTAATGGGAAAATTTGCTTTGATATACGAGTGCTTTGTATTACAAGCACGTTTCTGGAATGAATTATGCTCGCAAACCAATGTACCACTGTACTACCTTAACTTAATAATGATAACCGTGATCCAGGTAAATTTTGGAAGTTAGTTCATCATCATCTGGGTCTATGACACCCCCAACTCTTCCTGATATACTTCCTGAAAACGAGGTGAAATCAAGTGTAAACATAACATAGCAGATGCTTTTAATACGCACTTTATTAAAGCTGGCTTAAACAGTCTATTACGTCTACCAATTTTTTTTTTATTAGTTGTCATACAACAATGTGACTGCTTTTAACATTTGTTAGTAATTCCTATGCTTTGTTAAGTCCCTGACTTGTATGTTATTATGCATGGTTGCTTGTTATTATTCACTGCAATCCTTTGTAGCTCCTGCTCATCCTTGTTCTCCATTTATTTGCTTTAGCATGTCTTGTGGTGCTGATTCCGTTTGTACTTTTGTGAGAAACCATTCAGGTCAGACCCTAATACTAACCTTAACCCTAACACCATGACTACCTGGTTAAATAAAGAATAGATAAAAACAACATCCACTACAGCCTTCTTCTGCAGCCTAAGTAGCCACAGCTGAATCCCGATGTCCCTTCCACCCAACAGTATTTTATGTTGATAGTTGGCTACAGCCCTGATTACACCCCTATTAACAACCATAATCTTACTTTGCTACCATATTGTGAAGAAATGGGGAAAAAACTGTAATTAAGTAATTAATACAAGTGAAAGCTAGATGTACGATCAAATCATAATTGTCCCCTCAACTTGGACGAGCATTATAATGAACACAAACAACAAGAAAGGACACACCTTTGTATTTGGCTTGAGAGCATTCCTCAAAACGTCAAGCTGTGTGCAGTCAGCGAACGACACACTGAGGCCAACATCTGCAGCAACTCTGCTGAAATATCGGTTTGTTCCTGTTGGAGAAACACAAAGTGCATTTTATGAATACTCTGCTATCAATGAATATTAATTTCCCCCAATTACCGTCCAACTTACTAAGAGCATGCATAGAAATGAAGATAAATTTCACAGGTGACTTGACATTTCCTATCTGGGTGAACAGGTTTGGCTGGTCAGAAACCTACCTCCATAGACATCATTCATACACACGATGCCATCATTAGCCTTCAGGATGTGTGTGATGGTCATTGTTGCAGCCAGTCCCGAGGCAAAGGAAAGACCTGAGGAAAGGCTGATCAAGCTCAGTAACACCTCCTAAGGACTGCACATTGCAGAACATAATCAGAAATCACACTCATGTGTGGTTACTGCCCTTCAGGAGTAATGCTTAGCGGTGGATGTATAAGTCCTTACTTACAGTAGGATGATTCAGCACATTTCAGGAAAGGGTATTACTATACGTTACACCATAATATCTTAAATTACTCACAATACTTTGCATCATCTAATGCAGCAACCGCTCTCTCAAGACAGTTCCGTGTTGGGTTTCCACTTCGACTGTACTCAAAACCCTGTTAAAGGGATAAACACCATTGCACAAGCGCACATGTCATTGACTATTATTTAAAAACCGCATTGTATTGTACCTATACTCATTAATTCCAGAATGTACATCCATCTGGGTCGCGGGGGGTCCGGAGCCTATCCTGGAAGCAATGGGCACGAGGCAGGGAACAACCCAGGATGGGGGGCCAG
>JAODJX010000035.1:22628001-22641033 GCA_026776945.1 Isichthys henryi | reverse complement strand
GTGTGAGTGTGCCCTGCGATGGGCTGGCCCCCCATCCTGGGTTGTTCCCTGCCTCGTGCCCATTGCTTCCAGGATAGACTCCGGACCCCCCGCAACCCAGTAAGGATAAGCGGTTTGGAAAATGGATGGATGGATATAAAATACTTATGTAAATACCTATTCTCTCGTATTATCTGCCACATTACACAATACGGATATTTATTGTTATGTTTAATGTCTAATATTATGTCTCTTTATTCTTATGTCCCTTATACACATATCCCCTGTTCACACAGTCTGCAGTTAAGCAATAACTCCTATCACTGAACATACAGTCGTGGCCAAAGGTTTTCAGAATGACACAAGTATTGTTTTTCACAAAGTCTGCTACCTCTGCTTTTTATGATGCCAATTTGCATATACTCCAGAATGTTACGAAGACTGATCAGATGAATTACAATTAATTGCAAAGTCATTCTTCGCCATGAAAATCAACTTAATCCCAAAAACCCAATTACCACTGCATTTCAGCTCTGCCACAAAAGGATCTGCTGACATTATTTCAGAGATTCTCTCGTTAACACAGGTGAGAGTGATAAGGCTGAAGATCATTCTGTCATTCTGATTAAATTAGAATAGCAGACTGGATGCTTTAAAACGGGGGTGTCAAACTGCAGTCCTGGAGGGCCAGAGCCCTGTGTAGCTTATTTCTTCTCTGTTCCACGACAAGTGATTCAGCTCTAGAGCTGTGTGGTAATTAGCAGAAGTAGTTGAGTCTGGTGTGTTAAGAGGGGAAACCCAAAAATGTGCAGGGCTCCGGCCTTCCAGGACTGGAGTTTGACACCCATGCCTTAAAGGAGAGGGGTGCAGTTTCATAGTTCATGGGGTGTTTCTGAAATGTTGAAACTGCCCGTTTTGATAACCGTTCACATATTACCCTAAATTTTCTACGTTTGCGTACATATCCGTGCCCAGAGCGGCACTTGAGTCAAAGATTGTCCTTTTTAATGAACCAGCAGGGGGCATCAGCATACCGCGAACAATCCGGCTTCTGCACATTCTTCCACTAACGCAGCTATTAGCCGGTAAATAACCATTGGCAAACCGACGGCAGTTCATGTGCACTCAGTTGAATATCTCTGCTGTTAAATACAATTCCTAAATATATTATTTATGATTATGTAGCTCAGGTTCGCCGGTACCAAAGGATGTGTGTGTGTGTACATATGTTTTTTTTTTTTTTACTTTATTCATTACCTCATATTTCTATTCTGTGTGTCTTTGTATGTGGATTTCCTGAGTCTTACCCCACGCATTTCGATGTCCAGTTTCTTCTATCATACTGTACATATGATAAATAAAAGACAGTGATAACAGAGATTTTACCTGTTATTCCATAAGTTTAAATTTCAAAAGGCCATCTAGTGGTAACCGAAGGTTGCAGCATTTCTGGAATTCTCGCGATATTAACATTTATGCCCCTTCAAAGCGCTTTCGAGGCTGAATTCTCGCGAGATTCCGGCCGCAAGATGGCGGTCTTGTCTCTTCGCGACGCTAAGGATGCGCTCCTGAGGCGTCGCTTGAGAGACATCGGGTCCGGTTGTATATAGTGGGTAGGAACATAGTAGATCTTACTACCATATGTTAAAGTCGATGGGCGCCACAGTTTCATGGACTTGTTTTGTATGTTATCGAATTGCCCATAGCCGCTGGCCTCATCACTTGGCGTCAGTCTCCTCAGGGTCGTCAGGAGCTCTTCGCACCTCGGATACGCTTTGGGAATGACGGGGGAAAAGATCCGCTCGCTGCGTAAGGACAGCAGGCCGTCCAAGGACCGGGACTTACTGGATCCGGATGAGGAGGCGGCTGCAGGAACCTTCAGCACGTCCAGCCGAACGAAAGTCAAAGGCAGCAAGATATTCAGCAATCACAAGCTGGTGCGATCGCCGTCGGAACAGCAGAGCCTGCAGTCGCAGAGCAACGCCAACACGAAAACTGCTACAGATGACAACAACCGCAACAGCGTTATCCACGCCGGCGGCTTCTTTCCGGTGCACGAATGCGTGTTCAGAGGCGATGTCCGCCGCCTTTCGTCGCTGATCCGCACTCAGAGCATCGCCCAGAAAGACATCCATGGTAGGTCACAGCTCACACGCCAGATCAGCCTGCGGGGCGAGTCATCTACTTGGCAGGGAGTCCGATCGCGGCGAGCTTTTATAAATCAGTTAACGATTAGGATTAGATGCGACATGCTTTTCTTGTCACCAACTCTCACCTCCATTATACAATATATGGGAATAAAAACACGACTGCAAAGAAACGGTGAATGTGCGTTAGTCACTTCTATATGTTGTCATTCCCTGACACATGAGCTGATCATTAGAGAAGATATATGAGAAAATGCAGTGGGTTGGGGGAACCAATCATTTGTTTAAGAAACAAAAGTAAAAGCTGTGCGGCATGGAAGAAAAGAGCGCATCTCCCCATGTGGACGGGCGCGGGTCATGTCTGTGCCGATATGGCTGCTTGCCATGGGTCCGCACGTGTTCAGTCACTTTAAATTTCAGCCAGTTTCCTGCTGGCCGCATAGCAAATAGGGGATGTTTGTTCGTGTGCTTGTAGTGCCATTTCCCACCGATTTAGTATTCGTGACCAGCCCAGCGACAAGCTGGCATGTGTCCGTTTTGGGTTTTTTTTTTGTTTGGGGGTGGTATGGTGTACGGATTTTCTTAATGGCAACTTGGTCCAGCATCCGTATACATACATGAATAGAACAATGTGATTATAATCTATTTTGCTTATCAGAACGCATTTTCTTGGTGGTGTTTGCCTTGTTAATTTCCACGTTGTAATTTGAAAAGTATTTGTACCTTCCTTATTATGAATAATTTAATGCTGAGTACAGGTGCCGCATAACTCACTATTGAGTCTTGTTGAGATGCAACCTTCAGAAACCACTGCGAAGTGAGAATTCCTTTTTAGTTACTTTTGAAAAACTTTGAAATAGTGATTTGTTTCAAGTTCTTCAAATCAACTTGGGGTTATGGCTGGACTGTACTTCGATCACATTTTGCTGTTGTGTTTACACAGTAGCACAGTTTGAATGTTCTCACAACAGAACATTAATAAAACTGAACTATATATTTTTTCAACAGAGTAAAATTTTAATTAACCATTACGGGACATGAGTAAAATATTTAAAGCCTGAGTTCTGTTTTGCATTTTGCTAGAATGTACAGCGAAATGTTAGGAAAAGTAATTTGTATGTCTATAAAAACATGTTATAAATCATGTTTATGTTCCTAGGTTGGCTCATTAAAACTTAGTTTACCTGTAATCATGTCAGAACTTTGCAGAAAAATATTGCATCCAGTGATGCATTAGCACTAAATTTGTGAGTCACAAGTGTCCATTTGTGTTTATCCATGACCTTCTTCCTGAATGATTTCTGATGTGTAATTTCTCGTAGATGTATAACTTTTCTATAATGCAGGTATGTCACTGCTGTTCCTGGCCTATTAAGGCACACATTTTCTTTCAGTGATTTTTAGAGTGCTGTTATTGACCGTATTTGCTTGTTGTCAATGCTGTGTACCATCTATAGGGCACCAGGCAATTTTTGGTTTCTAAGTTATCATTTGCCTTCCAACACTGTTTTAGTAAATATATGTTCTAGATTTCAATGGCGATGCTTGTAATCATATAGATCATCCATCCTTTAACTACTTATCTTGGTCAAGGTTACTATCCCAGGCTACACAAGGCACAAGCCTGAGGTACACCCTGGATGGGATGACAGTATATTGTAGGATTTTGGGCAGTCTGTAGTGATGTTTTATTTACCATTGCATAGGCTTAATTGCCTAGAAATTACTCAGTTTTCACACCCAGTTTTGCCCCATGAGAGAGCAAAGCTTGAGGTCGGAGTGTAAGGTCAGCCATTTTTGCAGCAGTTTTTGGGATTTAGGACCTGGTTCAAGAGCTAAACAATGATATGATTGCTCTGTTAGCCACGAAATTTGAACCAGCCACCTTCCAGTCATTGGTATAGATTCCTAACCCGCAGAACCACCCACTACCCAGACACACTAGTTATACAAACTGCATGTCTGTGTGATGAAAATAGAGAAACCGGAGGAAAGTCGCACAAGACAGGGAGACCATTCAAATGCCATGCATGCAAAATGCAGACGGGGTTCCAGCCCACAGCTTTGGAGATGCAGGACCACAGCGAGGCCCATTCAGCTCCCCGCTGTCTAGATTAGACCAGCAGATTTCCAGCTTGCTGACAAACCTCTTTCCTGCTGTCCTGCTTTATTTTTTTTTAGCTGCAACATCTGTACATCATACAGACAAATCCATGTATTAAAAATCTCAGCACAAAGCTTAGGTTAGTGTTATTTTTTTTATTGTAGAATATATTTCTTTGAGGGGCGGCATGGTGGTGCAGTGGTTAGCACTGTTGCCTCACACCTCTTGGGACCCGGGAAAATGGATGGATGAATATATTTCTTTGGTGATGCATCACATCAGAGTAAAGCAGAGATGGGCTGTGCAATGCCCATTCCAGCATGCTAGTAAAACTCATGTATTGCTACATACATCTTGGCAATCCCACATCAAAATAATTAATCATGCTGTCTAGGGTATGTTGACAATATTTATATCTGTTGTCTATCAAAGTCTTCAAACTCCTGTGTTTTAATAGTGTCTGTGTCATTCCATCTAGACCTTGAAGTAATTGAAGCGTTCATAATTTGCATTTCTGAAATACAGCTCATCAAAACTTCAGTTTTGACCAGTTTCTACTGGTTTTTCTAATAGATCAATGATAGAAATTCCGTTTTGGACAGCAACACGTAGCAAGAAAAGTAAATTAAGTTGTTCAAAAAAGCACGTATTATGACTTGTGCCAATGGATTCCACAAATTATGTTTATTCTCAACTTATTTTGCCTGAGAACTACAGTTATTGTTTATTGTAGTTATTTTTCTCACACAGATTATCGTTCTTGTTCAGCAGTCACCGTCCTATGGGCCTGCTGGCTCAGATTTATTGACCACCTTATTAGGTACACACTTCAAAGGTAAATGAGCTGGGCGTTCAGAGAAGCCTCTGTACATCACCGTGGTACAGAGCTATTACTTTTGTATTTGTGTTAGTTTTAACGAGTTCGGCCATTCTCCACTGACCTCCCTCTTTAAAAAGGTGTTTTCGGCCACAGAAATGGCATTCGCTTGCTGTCTTTTAATCTTTGCACCATTCTCTGTAAACTGTAGATACTGTAATGTGTGAAATTCCCAAAAAGTTGACCAACAGGAACACGCTCAAGGGTGCCCAACAGTTCCCTTTAGCAACGTGTATTGTCGCGCCCATTCAGTTTCCTGGTTCAAATTTGTAAGTTGCTAATGTAGTTAGCTGCTATGTTTTTGGGAAACATGTGCAAGATCAGGCATCTAAGCCATTGTAAGGCTCAGCCAAGCGGTACATGAACCTCGAGATCCTGTCTGTGTTCTGTATGTCTTCAGCTGCAGTCACGCGATTCACTGTTTGTAGCAGCAGGCTGTTGGCATTAACAAGCAGGCGTTCCTAATAAACTTACCACTGAGTTGAGTAACAACAGCTGAAAATGTTGCATATCTGTTTAACAAATGTATTAATTCGTATACAGGCAGTCCCCTACTTAAGAACGTCCAACTTAGACACCTCATACTCATGAACAGACTGCCAGAAAATCTGGGTTAAATACAATGGTTAGTAATAACGAACACATGCACTACTTTTTTGACACTCATGAAAACATTGAATGGCTTCAGGAGTTCTTCAGCTTATTATTATTTTTATTATTAATATGTACTGTATCATTTTTCCGACTTGCCTGCAAATTCAACTTAAAGGCAGACTAGGGGAACACATCTGATTTGTAACCTGGAGACTGCTTGTATAATGACATATTTGGACAAAGGTAATGGAAACCTAAATGGGAGTCATAAAATTACCTTCTGATATAAATAGATGAGAAACACCTGTTTGTTGTATCTTTGTGCTTCTCAAAGGTCTCTGGCCCACAGACCATCTGCAGCCAAATCATACAGGCTGTGGGCTCAAGGGCCCAACGGCTACATAATTACTTTACCCTCAGCAGGATTTGAACTCATGACCTTCTGGATGCAGACACACATCCTTTATCTTTTGGCTGATAACCATCAAGCACATCAAAATCTGAAGTGTGACCACATAATCATGGTGGTAGACTGCCCCATGATTGCAAGGACATCACATTTTTAATGGGCGACTTGATTTCACTGTTGGTGTATCAGACTGAAGCCCCAAAGTGCTGTTAATGGCTGTATCAACCCTCAAATCACACTTTCCACGATGTTAGTGAGGGATTTTTGATTTTGGAGACAATGTACAAAGCAAAAACTTAGGAAGTGAATAATGATACCCTCCATATATGGGAAACTGATGTTTCACATCATGTCAGAAAACACAATTAGCATCTTCATAAAAAGAATGATTTTGCTCCATTAAGTTACTCCTGGGTTGTAATGAATCAGCAAAGCAGCCGTCTCTCCTTGGGATTCTGCTGATATTAAGAAACTGGCACTGCTCTAAGGCAAGTTTTGCATGGGACAGTCTTTGCGTTCCCTGGGATATGCTAATGCTGAAGCCCTTAATAGCTATCTGACTCATTTATGAATTAATAATTTTTGCCATTGGCTCAAACAATCATCATTGGATTACGATGACATCGGTCCCTTGTGTGAGCAGACTTGTTAAACGACAAGCTAGTCATTATTTTTAATTTCTTTGTAGCAAACACATTTCTATACAATTTGCCCATAGGAGGAATATTGCACTCCCAGCTGATGGAACTGTGTGATATTTATATATAAAAAATAAAAACATTTAGATGTCAGGTTTTACCCCACGAAGCCTCACCTTTCCAGTTGTTAATAGGATGAAGAAAAGATTTATTTTTCCTTGACAGGGATTTTTGTTATCCAGCAGCCTTACAAAAGTAGCTCCTAGCACTGGGCCGTGTGTGGGGGGGGGGCAGTGTGTGGCTCTGGAGGTTAGGACCGATCCGGAAGACAGTGGTTCAAACCATCTGGTCAGCAGAGTGATGTCAGCAGAGTGATGTCAGCAGAGTGATGTCAGCAGAGTGATGTCAGCAGAGTGATGTCAGCATTGGGCCTTAACCCCCACTGCCTCAGGCACTGTCTGGTCCTGCTTTCTCAATCGTAAGTCACTTTGGATACAAGTCCCCGTTGTGCCTTTAATTCTGGCCGGTATTTGGTTCATCAGGTATACTGGTTTTAATTTTCCATACCATGTGAATTTTTCCTCTTTGGCTCCCTTTGCATAACGTATTGAGAGGGGACCCCTGTTAACTGTATACCCTCTTTATTCTCAGTTATAACTTTATAACACAATTCTGCATGTATTACTGTTCAGTATTACAGTATTTATAGTTGCTGCTGCTGTCTGTGCCTGAAAGTTTGGGTTAAGTGCAGTAAAATTAGGTCTGCAATTATAAGCATATCAGAACAGCAAAATCCCTAATATTTTTATCCATTTATTTTGGTAATAATCGTTAAAATCATGCTGGTTAAGTAAACATGTTTTTATCAACCTAAATATATGGTTGTAAACAATAAATTATGTCACTATTGAGCTGAATCTACATTAGTAATCTAATACAACATATTGGTTATACTGTCAAGCTACATGTAAATGAGTTTTTATAATAATTATTAAAAACACAACTTTTTAAAAAACATTCGTAAACATATTGATATAAATGCGTGCTGCTCCGTTAAGGGTGAACTCAAAGGAAAAAAAACTGTCATATGCTGTGAAACCGCCACAATCTTAAAAAAATACCATGATCTGATTTTTTTTGGTCATACCGCCCAACAGTACGAGCTGTGCTTTTGTTGCAGATGGGCACCCTGTATATTTTGACCTTATTCTTCTTAAATTAGTGAGACCTTTAACTTAACCTGCTCTCACGAAGCTTGAATGAGTCAGGACTGGACACTGTAGTGGAGCAGAGAGGATCTAGGTTTCTAGTGTAGTGGGGTTTGTGTAGGATGGGGCAGGCAGATCAGCATGACAGTATTAAGGCTGCCGCAATGGTAACTTTGCTGCTACAGGTCTATGCCGACGTCCGAGAGAGAGTCTAGATGAGATGCTCATTTAAACCTCAGGTCTGTATAGCACGATCCATTCTGAGAAGTTTAAGAATGAAAGGCAGGCAGATCTTTTTTTTATGCGCAGCAGAAAACTGATTTCCAGCTTCCTTTGTCATGCATGTAAATGAAAGCTTAACCATAAAATAGCAGTGATAATCTGGCATAAGTGTATAGGTCAGTGGGTTTCCTGTTGCACTGAGCAGGTATGCTTTAACAGTAATAATGTAAGCATTTTGACTAGTTTACGCTGCCTCCCTCAACTAGGAAGCTTAAAGAAAGTCAACATTTCCTATCTGTTGTCTAAATATCGATGGAACACTAGCAGAATAGATATGAATACGGCTGGAGATAGAGATGAGTTATGTGTAGCTTACACTTGATGCCAGTTTACGTGTTTCCCTAGAAGAGCTACTTTGATTTCAGATCCTGTTGGCATCCCCTGGGCGTCCCCAATTTTCGTGTGAATATCGCTGATCTGAAGATCCTCGCAGAGCTTGCTGCTGGAATGAGCCAAGGTTGGCACATGTGGCATCACCGGTCAAAACAGCATGACACAGCACTTTGCTGCGACGTAGATAATTAATGATATTCGCACTGTTTGCTCTCAGGGTAGCGTGCAGGGGTGGTAATCTATACCATCGGAGCATCGCTGCTGATTCACATCTTTACCCTGCGTCTGTTACCTATTCTACCACATTAAACCTGATAAATGAAAGTTTAATAAATAAGTAATGGGGAGTGTTAGGTAATGAGTTCTGATTGATTGCCTTATTGCTAATCCACTGCACTGGCATCCCCCTATGGTGTCCCCTGCCAAATGCATCCTGGGATAGGCTCCATGCTCTCCGCAGCCCTGTGTTACATTAGCCGTTATGGCAAATGGAGGGACCGATAAGGGAAGTGGATGGATGCAGATCGTTTTTGAGTCTTGTATTTTTCATAATTTGTCCTCCTCATAGTCTTGCAATGAAGCTTGGTCCGTGCTTTTAGGCTTCCATAGGTGCCCTTTGGTTTACCCACCGATCGCTCAGTGTAGCTGAAATGACACAGGCGGTTTGCTTCTGGAATTGCCTTTGTGTGGATTTTCCATGGATGCATTTCTCTTCCCGCGCCCAATGATGGCCTAACTTGGAGAAGGAGAGGAACAAAGCCGTGCAGAGGAGGCGGACTGACGCAGAAAGACAAGATGCCTGGCAGGATGTCAGGCTCGATACCTGCAGGACTCCTGGCACGCAGCCTCCTTGTCTGTTTCAATGCAAATCTTTTGGAGAAGCTTTGTATCTCGATAGTATTATTCTTCAGAAAGTCATTCTAAACTTGGCTTGAAGTAGCGGGTTATGGTTTTAATGGAGCTCGTAGCCTGAACCAGATGGTGTGCATTACAGGAAGTGGTAAGCAAATGAACAGAGCAGGTCCTGACATGAGTATCCCAGAACGATGTCAGCGGTAGTCCCAGGAACAAGCTAGAGGTCAGTGCTGCAGAAAGCCCAATTATCAATAAGGTACAGCCAGTATAGGTGTAACTCGGTATAATTATGAAAGAGCAAACTCTGTGCCCTGTAGAGTAGCTGCAGGGAATATGATCAGGGGGAGCTGACAGGAAGTGGTTAAAAGTGTACCTGTAAAATGAGGGGGGAGGGATGGTAAATAATCATGTTATCTGATTGGTTGTTGTCTGTTTCTTCCTCAGGAAATACTCCGCTTCACCTTGCTGTCATGATGGGCCATAAAGGTAAGTAGGATACCTGATGATGATGAAGATGATGCTGGGTTTGTAGTAATAGTCATGTATATGAGTTAGGACTATCACAGCACTTTTAATATGTCTTTGCTTGGCTTTTCTCTGGTTCTGGTGTGGTTTTGCTATCACTAGGGCCGGAACTCTTCATGGTCCCTAAGCCTATTATGACGGACGTAGCAAATAAAGGTTATTCGATTGCCAGTCAATTCAGAGTGCTGTAATTTAACAGTTATTAATTTACCGTGAAGTTTTGTCATACATACTAAAAAATGTCCGGTCCGCGCATGCTTTTGCCTGCATAGCTTCAGCATGAACCATCCCTGGTATGTGATCTCATAGGGATGTTGTTCTGCGCCAAATGATTTCATTGCAGCTTCCTGTACATTGCAGATGAACCGTTCCTTTAATTGCTGTTGGTGCACTTTACATTTTTATGAGAGCGACACGGAGAAATCTCTGAGTGTGTTTTGCTTTTATGCTTAAGTGAGATCTGCATAAACCTATAAATAAAGGCCATATGTGAACCAGTCACTGCTGACTCAAGCGTGTGGACCAACTGCAGGACTGTTATACCTAATTGCTATGAGCTTCTGTCTCAGGAGACTTACTATAATGTTTTATTCTTGGTAATGTGTGCAAATGAACTCATTTGTTCTGATACTGGAGTAACTGCGCTTACAGCACATTGCATCTCAGCAATACCATCGTTTATGTGGAGATCGTGCTGTTGTCAGAGCCTTGGAGTCTGGAACGTGTTGCCCAGTGCGAACGGATAATTGGGTGACAAAAAATTGCTGCACAAATGGTCCTTTAAAACTATTTTTTTGTTCAGTTTACTCTGAAGTAACTTTGGTAAGAGTGTAGTAAATTTAGATCATTATCACCAAAACCGATCATGTTATTTAATATATGGTCATTTGTCAGTGCTAGCTAATTATATGCCGTCTTTCTTATGTTTATTGTTTGTTTGGCTTATTTATTTCTTTAGTTGAACATTGGTAGTGATCCAGGTTATGCTACAGTAACAGTCATTCTTAATATTTTATTTATTACTATTATTATATATGTAAAATTAAGTCTTTATTTGCTAAAGAAATACAGCAAAATTAATAATTATAAATAAGTACATCAGAATTATCAGATGGCATTAGAATGCCGAGAAAATGGATTCCTGGTTGTTTCCATGCTGGAGATTCTCCGGAAACAGACTTATCTCAAGTAGATATCTCACTTCTGGAAAATTCCAGCCCACAAGTCAGGCATGTTGTTCTTGTCTGCATCTTTGGGGAAGAGCTGTCTACTTGTTAGTTAAACAAAAGTTGTGTCATTCATGCTCAGGCATGGCAGACTTCGTGGCTGGTATATCACCACCAAATTAATGTACTTTCTGTTTATTCCTGCCTTAAATATTACCTGTAACCCTGTGATCTTTTATTGAACTACAGTTTTAAGTAACCCGCTCATTTATTGTACATTTTACATTTCGCAAGCCATTTAAAAAACAATTGCTGTAAATGATAAACGTTTCAGTAAGCATCCATCATGGCAAGCATGTCGATGACTGTCCTGTGAAAAGCCACAGTTTAGCTGTCACGTTGTGCTATCGGCTGTCACCATCTTCTAGAACCTCACCAGGCTGACTTTGTGTCTGGAAATAAGTGGATTAGACGTCTTGTTAGCATGAATGCATCCCGTCCTTCTGATCTGCCTTTAACACGGCCGGTTCTCTGTGATGTGCTGTTTGCCCTTGTTACGTTTGCTGTACTCTAAGGCTCTGTGTAGTGTGAAAATGGTATTGCGTGTAAATTGTTGGCTTTTGACAGAGCTGTCCAGCCTAGCGTTACATTAGAAATTTTATTCCAAACAGATGCATGTGTGAATTTCTTGTAATGTTCTTTCGGCAGTTGTGAGCATCGTGAATGTTAACAGCTGTTTTGAGAATTTCTGGCATCATCATTTGGTGACACAGGATCGTGAGTCAGCTTCTGGAAGGAGACGACACAACATACCAACGCAAATAAATGGCCATGTACTGCCAGCTTCTCCTAGACCTCTCTCTGTATAATGCAGTCATTTGTAATCTTCGCCAATTCATGATTTTCATGCATCTTTGTACATCTTTAAATCGCTGGAACTCCTGGCCATATGTCTTATCGGGATTTAGCTGATTTGCGCAGTGTCATTCTCAGCAAATATTAAAAATATTTTTAGAGATTCAATGGTAGAAACCATTTTTAATTGCCTTGTGGGTTGATGAAGAAAAATTAGGCTTTTATATAAAATTCAATGTATGAAATATGTATTATACCATCTATCTATCCATTTTCTGTGACTGCTTGTCCTATTCTGGATTGTGGGGCGTCCGGAGTCCATCCTGGAGGCTATGAGTGCAAGGCAGGGAACAACCCAGGTTGAGGCACCAACCCACTGCAGGTCACACACGAGCACACACACCTAAGTCAGCATGTTTTTGGACTGTAATGGGAAGTCACAGTATGTAGAGGAAACCCCAGGACAACACGGGCGAGAACATGCAAACCCCACACACTTGGAGCCATAGTAGAGGTTCGAACCCTGATCCCAGAGGTGTGAGGTAACAGTTCCACTGTGCCACCCCTGCTTATTATACATTAGCTCATTTTTCTGACACTTTTATACGGAGCTACATACAGCAGAGGGGAGGGTTACAATTTACTTGTGCTCCCTGGGATTTGACCCCACTTGCCTTAACATGGTTACTACTTGATGACCTCTATAATTGTCATGATTGTTTACCTACATTCACATTCGAATACTTCAAATGCTGTGCAGTGTACTTTTCTGACACGTTTGCCAGTGATGTCAGGTATGACAATATGAAAGGTACTTGAAAGGTCAATGAGCCGTCAGCTTTCACGGTATGTCTGTTATCCGATTAACGTGACGTTAGTGAAGCATTGTTTTAAATAGAGAACTATGTTGAAGGTTGAGAGCAGCGACATTCATGCCTCTGCTGACTATTCCTATGAAGTCAGCAGATGGATTGGAAGAGCATCACGGGGGGGGGGGGGGCAGTAATGAGCCAAAGGTCCCTGGAAGGGGGTGGGTGGTGCGCCCCAGGTTGGTGTAGGG
>JAODJX010000035.1:22557824-22593227 GCA_026776945.1 Isichthys henryi | reverse complement strand
CACATGTGACCCAGGCGGGGATTCGAACCCGGGTCCCAGAGGTGTGAGGCGACAGTGCTAACCACTGCACCACCATGTCGCCCCCTCTAGTATTATGTACCATTTCAATTCAGTTTTATAGTGTTAAATATCAGTTCATAGATTTCCATACGATCAATGAATACACTGGCATAGGTTGGGGGTGGAAAAAATGCCAGGTTTTTCTAAAAATACTAAATATATATGAGTGAAGATTTCAATATGTAGTTTTTTATTACTACCTTTGTAGAGAGACCTGAGAGTATCTTTTAATCATTGTTAAATGAAAACATTTTTGAGCTTTTTTTTTTAGCATTGACATTTTTTTAGCTTAACGTTTTTAGCATCAGTTCATTTGTTGCCATAAGGTCCATGTTAAAATCATACATCACCCTGTGAGGCATTTATTTCAAGGATCATAGCAAATGCTCTGCTTGTTCAGAGGTGTATTACTGATACTGTGATGCCACCGTCCTTTTAAACAGTGTTACTGCACCCAGTATATGGAGACAATCCCATAGTTACAGGAAGGCAATTGGACTTGTTTTTTATATTTGTTTACGGGGACCTAAAATCATATGTACCTCATTACCGTAACTTCTTTGGTCCCGTGGCCCCAGACCTTGCTGTCGGGTCCCAGTTTCAGGCTTTCCCAAGACCCGATGGCTCATTTTTCTCAGGTGCTGAACGCAAAACTGCTGCCTTTTTAGTTTCTCACAACCATAGTGTTAAACCTGAACCCAAATAAAATCCTCATTCTGCCCTGCCGTCGCCATGCTACATGACAGTGTGCCATCTACATTGGAGGTAAATCATACAGAATATTAGTGGATGTGGTTAAAACTGGAGAACTGTGTATGTTGCTTTATTTCTTTAAAGCCAGAATGAAAATCACCTGAAGACACACCACCGCCTACGGCACAGATGTTAAGTTTCCTCAGTCCTAATGAAGTGCTTAGATACAAGGGTTAACTACTACGCAAAGCCACAAAAATAGTGGACTTACAGCATTAGATGCTAAATTTCACATAACATTCAAATTTGAAATACACTTGTCACAATGCATGATTACATCATCAGAGCAGATAACTGCAGCTGTTACATGCATCATTGGTTACAGATAAAGTAATATTTCTCAGTGAACTATTGCACAATTAGGATGGCATGTGGATTTTGAGCGCAGAAGCATGATACAGGTATTGTCCCTATCAAATGGCAAATGAGATATAAGATTTGTATTGGGTAATACTGGCTTGTCTAGGATCCTGGAACACTAATATTACTCTTAAAGACCAAAAAGGTAAATTTCCCATCAACTTTTATTATCAAAGATCTTCACTCATGTAACGTTACAAATTATATACTGACAGTGTGGTCTAATTCACGCACAGGTTTCAACCGAGTTTACATAGAGTATTTCAGTGGGAACTGGTATAACTATTAAATCACAAGACTTGATACAGAACAGGTCTGGATTGAGGGTATATTTCCACAGTCAAACTGCATTAAACAGCTGTAGAAAGAATGGTTTCCAAACAGAAATCAAGTTCAATCTAATCTACTTCAACAACCAAAATCCTCATTATGAAATATTTTAATATACACAAGTCATTGGGAGGACAGTATTTCATGTTGGTATAGTGCAGGAATAAATGAAGCCCCCCCTGCCCCCCATAAAAAAACTGTGCATGGAGACCAAGGCTTATTTTAATAAACAGGCTTTTGATTTAACAAAATCAGACCTGTTAATAATGCCATTTTATTGTATATCGTTTACAAATATGGATTAGAACCAAAAAGAAAATTTAACATGCACAAGTAATTCCACCTTCTGAGAAATGAACCCACTAATCCTACACTGTCTTACAGAAAGGATGGAAATTGTATTAAAATATTAAAAAACTATACATCTAAATTTAAGACTGCTATTCAATTCACCTGACAGCTTTTGGGTTGTTAAGCATATCAGTTGTTGCTTTTAAAAAGAACAGAAAACTCAAATGATAGGAATACATGAATAATGATGGGGTGGCCCTGAAGCTGAACCATGGGGTACGCCTTCATTCACTCATGTCCATGTCCTCTTCGTGGTGATCATCACCATTGACTTTAGGCTCCTTCACCGCCTCCCCTGCAGTCTCCACTGACTCTTTCAGGTGCGGAGATGACGCCAGGTCAGAATCTCGCTTTTCCTCCCTCTCCTTTTCACTGTCATACCCTTGTTCTTCTTCATCATAGTCCCTGGTTACCTGGAGAAATTAAACATTAAGCAGCATTGCAGTTGAAGTCTCAGTCATTTAACACTCTGGGTTCTAGGGGTAGGGAACACACTTTCACTGACTGGGGCATGGCCACAAATTTCATTCAATATCATAAACTTAATTCATGGCAAATTACGTCATTTTTTTTGGTATTAAACTCATCTTAACCTTAGTGTACTTTGTAAATATGTCAGATTTATGTGAAGTTTGTAATTTGACATTAAAATATAGACATTGCAAAGTGCAGCTTGGAACACTTGCAGAAACATAAAAGAACACAGTAAGCAATGGTGGCAGTTTGTTTTAATCCCAGATATCTGATCACGAAAGTCTTGGCTACATGAAGGTGACTAAACAGTGTAGTTGCAACATTTAGTTGGATAAATGAATAACAAAAACCTAACTCATGTTACTATTTCTAGCCTCCTTTCATTGAATATGTAGCAACTTTCAAGTGTATGCATGAGCCACTCACACCTGGCCACACCCCCCCCCTTTTATGGTGCTGATAGGGATGCATCTGGATTGCATTTCACCGTTCCGTTCATCAAATTACCATGCAAATGCGATTTGAATATGCGGTAATGCGGATATTTATAATACGAATAGCAATCTTCAGGTGAGGGCGGTACTACACACACCTGATGCAGGTAAAACAAAGAAAGGTGACATGGTTTAATTTTGCCGATTTAACCTAATTTTAAAAACTAATATTTCCGACAACTGACGTTTTCAAGAGAAGACAGATTACGGATTTAGTCAACGTTTTTTTCTGTTTCTACAACAAGATTTCAGCGAGTTATGAACTGAAATACACGAAAAAGATACACGGCATAGCTGACAATGCCGTCAACTCCAGAGCGTTAGACAGATTGTGAGTTTGTTTACAGAACACAAAAATATCAAAATTCCAAAACATAACTTGGATAACTTCGATCTGTTCTGTTGGCAGCATTGCTAAATATACATGATGCGTCAAACTGGGCTGGAGAAAGCGTTATGCCTAGTGAGAAGAAAACTTGGCTTAACTTAACTAAAGATGGAAATGAACCAATAGAGCATGATAATGGGAGGGGGCGGAACAAATTTAGTTGAACTTAATGGTGCTTTTCTACTGCCATACAGGAACAGAGCCCTATCCAAGCAGTACTGCGAAGAGACTAGTTACAGCACAGTCCCACTTAGCTTTGTTTTCCACAACAGCAGGGTTGCGACAGCGACATAAAACCAAAAAGACTTATTTTCCGTTGTTCACATAGGGTACAAGTGCTAATTTCCACTAGCATATATGGGAGAACGTCTGTGTTATGTTAGCATCAAATGCTAGCAGAATTAGCATTAACTTGCATAAATTTGTTTTACGAATCCATTCAGCTCAGCCGTTCCAAGCATTTCGACTAAACAACTCTGGTCAGACTTTCGGCTCTGCTAGTAAGCAGGACCATGTCAGCAGAGTACGGACCACGTCATTTACAACGGAAAACCATCAGTTTGTGGTACTACTCGGTTCTTGGAGGCAGTGGAAACGTGCCATAAATCTATGTGCAAAATGAGATCAATCAAATGTGGACAAATAGTTATTCTGACAAATTCACTAGTTTTGCCAGCCATATCTTTATAATGCTGATTATCCACAGCCCCAAAATGGGTCTTCCCATTTGAAACTATGATTAAGCACATGAAGATATAAATCTGAATATGGCTTCTGACAGTACACCGAACAATTAAGAAAATGCGCAAGTTATATTTGTATAGGAAAGGTAAATGCAGCATGTTGCGCATCTTAAAAATTACATGCTGCTCATACCATATCTTGCCTCAAATACATATTTGTGCAAAAATGATTTGGAGGTAAATGTCACCTCCTCATTTAACAGCCAAAGTAGCTGGTCCAAAGGTCACTTCAGAACTTGTATGCAAAAACCAAAGTAAATGTTTCACAGCACTAGACATACCTTAACGTCTCCTTTCTCACTGTCAGACTTTTTTTCCCGTTCTTTCTCCTTATCTTTGTTTTTCTTCTTTTTGCTGGTGGACCGCTCTCTTTCCCCACGGCTCCTGTCTTTTTCCTCCTTTCTCTCACGATCCCTGTCTCTCTCCTTTTCCCTGTCCTTGTCCTTCTTCTTTTCCTTCTTGTGTCTGCAGATCACAAAACAGACAAGGTGAGGAATGTGTCCTTTGATTGTTACAGCCACATTAAACAGGTGCTTCACGTACATTAACTTGACTTCCGTTTTGTAAGTCACTGCCCTGATGCCTTCTGCCACCACATGCGATCCAATACTCAGATTCATAAGCAGAGAGTACCTTCTTGGAGAGGGGGACCTGGAGAGCTTCCTCTTTGGAGATCTTGACTTCTTTGGCGACCGGCTGGTGGTGCGGCTTCGCCTACGCCTACTGCATGTAGAGAGATGGCTGCTTAGTGGCAGTGCCCAGGAAATATCAGCTGGAGCCTCAGTCAGCGTCACACCTGCAGAGGGGGGCACTCATGCTAACACTCACCGGCTGATGCTCCTGGATCGCCGAGTGGTACTATAGCTCTTCGGGGGAGTTTTTGACCGCTTCTTAACCTTCTCTTCCTTTTTTCGATCCCTAGGATTGAACAGAATATAACACAAGCTCATCAACCCACAAAAGCTCACCAATCCCCGCAGAAAAACAACCATCATGTTAAAGCATCTAGATAAATCACGAGAAAACCCAAAACCATCCCTGGCCCCTGCGCTCATGTAGGAATTAAGCAAATGCAGTCCGTGTGCTTAAAAAACAATTAGTGACTAAGAACTAGTGAGAAAATACATCAAAAAATTTACGAGCAAACTGCTTCAGTTATACATGTATAACAACTCAAAAAGCAGCAAGTTTAACTGCTTCAAATCAATGCAAGGATAAAAGGTCATTAAATCGATTCCTGAAAAGATGTCATAATTCCATTTTCTCGTGTTAAATTCCACATTTGCTCTTCAGCACCTCTAGGAACTTTTTAACCATTTAAGAATTTTAATTGCCAATTTACTAAAGTTGTTTCTTAAAAACAGTAGAACTAAAACAAAACATATATAAATGTGTGTGTTTATTTCTGGCCTGCATTCATCAAGACAAAACCAAGAGAGGAGAGGGGTTCATACCTGGACTTGCTACGAGAACGCCTGCCTCTCTCCTTTGAGTGAGATTTTCTCCTCCGGGGACTCTTAGAACGCCTTCTACTCCTTGAGTGTGACCTCCTCCTTGACCTGCTCTTTGATCTCCTGCACACAGATATTAAATATTATAACTGTTTATCTATTACAAGGCCTGAAAAGCTGAAAGGATTTTCATTTCAAAGTTTACTTAAATTTCTAGCTCTTCACAATTTTAATAAGTCGATCTTCACCTGTGCCGTGACCGAGAACGAGACCTCCTCCGCCTTGATCTTGACCTGGAGCGCGAGTGCTTCCGCTTATCATCCTTCTTGTCTGAAAAGAGCAGCTGTTAGGCTCACAAACAATGGCACAAGAGAGAGTCATGGCACTGCAAGACTGTAACCATGATCTAACAGAATGGCACTCACTTCCAGGTTCAATCGCAGCAGAGATCAAAGACTGTGCTTCTCTGACCCGTTTCATCGCCTCTTCGATCTCTTTGCTGGAGGAATCAGCCTTCAGACCTGGGTTCAGATTCATTCCTGAGGCCATATGATTCAACCTGTAATTGGGGAAAAATTAAGTAAAATGTCAGGTTTGAAGGCGGATAACATCTTGAAGGATACATGTAAAACAAGAACCTAGAATTAACACGCATTTTGACCAATATAGGTGTAAAAGGAAAAATAAACACACACCTTCTATTGATGCCCAGTATTTCATGGACATGCCTTAAGTATAGAAAACACCATTCAAGCAATCTAGCCTGCCCTTCAGCATGCAAAAAACAGTGCAGCAAGGGTTATTACACACTTTCCCATCAGCACTCTAAGCATTCCACATTAAAGGCCCAATACGTAGGACAACAAAAACAAATTAGCAAAAAAACATCCAATGTAGAGGCTAGAGCTACAAAGCATGCATATAAGAGTAGTCCAATTACCACAATAATCTAGCAATTCAAACATGTTTTTTACTCTTAGCAGGTATAAAGCCACGATACCTACTTAGAGGGTTCAAACTACAACACAATTCTGTGTTGAAAGCCGCCAGCAAATTAGATACTTACTTGGGATCCACAGAAGTCATCAGCTTCAGAAGCTGATCAGTAGTCATTGACTGTGGAAAGAATAAGGTTATTAGACAAAGCTAGAAATGCCAAGAGCAAATAATTCAGTAAATCGGTAGGTCGACTGTCCGGCGTACCTGGGAATTCATGTTAGACCCTGGCAAGCCCAGAGCAGCAAGAGCAGGATCAAGGGCAGGACCTCCTAGGGCAGCCAATGGAACCCCTCCAATCTGCAAAAGTAAGGACTCTCATGTCTAGATATACAGTAATGGATTAAGAATCAGTCCACCTGCTTAGGACTGCAAGAATGACTCAAAGATATTGGCAGTGACTACATCTGATGGCCTACGTCTGTGTTTTATAGAATGAATATACGTGATGCAAAGACAGTTGCACTTGACTAACCGATGCAAGTGGATTTGGAGTTGGGAGAAGACCACCACCTGGCAGGAGGCCTGCGACAGCATTTGCTGGAGCCAACAGCGACAAAGCTTTGGCCTCATCGGGAATGACCCCTGCAGACAAACAAACAGGAATTAATGGGGGCAATCAAACATCCACGACACAACCAGACACCAAAAAAAGTCAGCACCTTAGACATCTACTCAATCATCCAAAAATACATACGTACGCATATCAAAATTTCCTCCTTTCACATCTGCAAATCTGAAAGTGTTCCCTCATTCTACGCATTATTGCAGAAACACTAAGAGAAAAATAAAATGTCACAATACACACTACTGTGGTTAACACTGCCAAGATTGTATCACCTTGTACTTGTTTTTTAAGTCATGAACCAAACGTAAGCAAGCACAGCCGGATCTCCAGTGGGGTGTGCTCTCAAGTTTCATAAGACGTTTTATGAACAAGCGACTCGCGTCGGCTGCTTCGCTATAAAGCACACAAAAAAACCAAGATACACAAAACAAAAGTTTATGATTTTGGAGTCAACAGCATGGTACAGTTTACTATCAATGGCTCAACTTACCATAAAACAAAAAGTTAACATTTAACAAAATCCTTTTTAATGGGCTTTTGCTGGTTACTGTGCTGCTCCAGACAGTCAACAGATTTGTTGACAAACATCCTTGTTCCTTACCTGGTACAGAGAAAACTAAGCCACTTCTATTTACCTTTACCCTTTATTTTAAGTAATGTAGTGTAGATAAGACCAGGCATTTGTTTTACATGCCAGACACAAAAGCCAAGAACACTAGCCCTTGAGAATTAGGGGTAAGAGCCAGCAAAAGCCATGGTTATAGCAGCACATGTTCCCAATGCTGAAGACAAAAAACTAAACAAAAGAAAGAAAAATGAACGCAATCTTATGAGATGATCCATGGGTGTGAATAAATCTGAAATCAATTTCACTTCAAACACTGTCATCTTTACAGACACACAACACAGAAAGGCCACTTGAGAAACAGGATTAGCTGCTGAAGACAAAACTGTTGGGTGGTATTTTCAGCAGGGCCTGGTATATGACTGGCTGAACCAGGAAAAAGAACTGTAAAACACAACAACAAAAAAGAAAAACCACCGTTAAAAATGGTATCAGACCCTTTGTTCGCGTCATGTGGGGTGGACTAATAAGGACTTTACACCACAATACTGCAATGCGTCAGTGCAAATACCACTTGGATATGCGTCCCAGAGTTTGGGGGAAGAGTTTGTATAAATAACAGATTCTGCCACATGCAGCAACTTAGTTTTCACAAAGCACAAATTTAAACGAGCAGTAAATTCCAACAAAAATACCAGCAAATGCAAATCAGCACCCCTGTTCGCGTTGGCGATGTTTACTCAGGGCAAATGAAGGCGGAATAAAATAGGCAAATTGTTCCCCATATGAACCAGAAGTACTAAAATAAGCAAAACTTCAGTGCACAATTTCAGTATCTTACTCTGCGTGTCCCAAACTATTTAACTCCAGATTATTAAATTTAATTGAGGGTTTAAAAATATGAACCCATGAATTAATTTCAAACCAAACTGCAGGAGTTCATATTTATATTCCTGAAAACCATGTGATTCAAATATGCATAAAATATCCCATGTGTTTCCAAAAACAAGTGATTCTATATGGCATACAAAAGTATTGCCATGCTTTCATTATACCAAACTGACTTCTGAAATTTGCTTTATCCCCTTTGGATGAAAACGGGCTAAAACACAAAAAACAAGAGAAGAGAGTTAAGTGTTTACACCAGGAAAACAGTGGGGGGGCTTGAATGCTTGCTGGCGTTTTGTAATTGTCTACAATCCCCTGTTGGCTGCAGAGGAGCAGTTTCAGTCATCAAGGAGGGGGCTCTGCAATTGCCTTCTCCACTACAAAAATCACACACACAAATAACAGAGAAAAGTTTAATAGTGAATAATCTAAATTGGAAGAGCATGGTTACACATGAAAGCTAGATTCATCCCCTATGAGAGTCCATGGCCACAGTCTCACTATGATTTTCCAAGCAAACCCAGTTTCAGACCTTGGTATACAGCATGGACTTACATGCAGCCTAGAAGGCAAGTCATACCAGATATATATGGTCGTAAATCTGGCAAAAGCTCATGCAGTATTACGATTCTGGAAATCATTACTGAAACATTATACAATCTACTGCTCCAAATAACTGCAGCTCCATGAAGGAACCCAACCTGTTGAATGATCCATCCATTCTGCTGTATACCAAGGGTCCGTTAGGAGCATTACGTTTCACCCTACAGTTGTGCAATTTTTTTTTTGTTAACAAAGATGAACAGGGAAGAGCAAACATAAAGCACCAACCTTCAGCATAAGGGACGACAATCAAGGCTCTGTCCACGAAGACTGTGTTTGTCAAATGCTGAGACACTCCCACCGATTCAGATTCAAGGAACTTTACAAAACAGACACGTGAAGTCACTGGCAAGGGAGAGTCACTGGAAGAAAATACAAACTGGTTGTGCAAGAAATACAAACAGATGGGTTTTGCAGCATGTTTTTACAATCATGAAACATTAAAAAAATCACTATGGCTTTGCATCGTTTAAAAAAAAAAAAAAAAAAAACCTGACTTAATTCTATTGTGCTGAACGACTTCCAGATCCAGTCACAGAAAGCAACCAACTCCCAGATCATGCTGGGTTGGTTTTTTGTCAATTAACTCCATCACTACTGATTCAGTAGCATTAAATGATCAACGTCACAAACGCTGTGTCGTCTGTCTCTCGTCTTTGCCCTGAGAGCAACAAGATGTCTCAAGCTTCCTACCTTTAACAGCAGTTGCTATGAGGTGCAGCCAGATGTTATTCGACAGGTGAAAAAACAGCAAAAGCACAGAACACAGAAGTTAACAACCTTTTGCCTTCCTAACTCTACAAAATGTATGAATATCCCTTTGATTCGGTAGATATTTGCGCTTGTGGACCACTCCTTGCATCTTTTTTCTAATCCTAAGGCAGCACAGCCAGTACAACTATGAAAAAAATCTGACATCTTTAAATGTTCAGAACAAGATTTTTAATTTTAAACGGATCGAATATCGTGTTTACACAATTAATTCTGAGACGTTTTTCCCGAATTCGCAATATATGAGACTTCCCTGGGGGAAATGATTCCCTTGTCCAATGCCAGTTCCTTTACTACTTCGATCATTTCGGAGTTGATTAACGAGCTGTATTTATATTAATCACTAGTGAAGTGGCTTATTTGAAATAAAACTTTTAGGGTTAAGGAACCCGCCATGTACTTGTATTACACACAAGAGCATCGTTGACCAGCAGTAAAGGACCGAACCGCTGGACAATGACCTCCAGCTTCAGATGAACCAAAAAGTTACAGCGATATGTGTCGCTGATCGACTGTTGGGGCTACCTCCAAGCGGCTTCACAATTAATCGATTCAGGATTCCCTATCGCTGAACTTCAAGGTACTTCATAGTTATAGTAAGACGGCCTCTTCCGTGTCCATATTCACATCATCCCTGAAAACGTGCATCCGCGGCCACCCTTTAATTATTAAATCATCTTCAAGCTAATTAAAAAAAACTCCCTACTAAAGGCATCTGAAAGTCTGTAAAAAATTACAGTGGGACCAGAACTGGAGGAAGATAAATTTGGCTAATTTGGCAAGCCGGTTATGCAACGACATTATAGAGAATTCAAACATGGCGGGTCACCATGCAGCGCCGCGGGAGGGGCACAAACACTCAGCACCCGCGACGTAACCCACAAATAAAGGGCTGCTTCGCCTGCTTGTGGGGAGCGGCTAGTTTTAAAGAGACCCCCGGTAAACACATTTCCCTTCCCACATTGGGTTAATACATATACAATAACTGCTATAAACTAAGCAGTCCCGGGAGCGCCGCGTCAGTTTTGGCGCAGTCCGTCCGCGGCGTTATCGAACCCGGTCTGAACCAGTCAGTCCGGGCAAACGAGGGAAGCTCCAACCAGATAATGGGGTTACCCCCATACGGAAAAGGAAAAAAGTCGGACCGTGCCGTTTCGGAGAGCCGAGCCCAGAGCCGAAATGCCGATGCCGAAGCGGAAGAGGCTTCACAGGGGCGAGCAGGCCGAGTAGGCCCCAACGGAGCTCCCACTCCCCGTCCCCATCCTCCGAGACCCGGACGGTAAACGCGCAAAACTGTCGGCCGCGCAGCACTACGGACGCCGGCTGAGATCGCCTACTTACTCCGGAGGGAACAGTTTGAGCTCCTCGATCTTGCCCAGGAAGCTGAAGAGCGTCCTCATCTGCTCCGAGGTGGTGCTGGGCGACACGTTCGTCACCTGAATCACATTTGTATTCGTGTTCATCTCGGTGCCCTTTTCTGACGTCCGTTCCAAACAAGCAAGTGTATATATGTGTATATATGGCGAAATAAACCGTTCACAATGCAGGAATTGCGTTCAATAAGACCACCGCATGTGGAGGGGCCAGAACTGGTATAACCCGGTTCACTGCGAGCTCATGCTAGCCCCGCCGCCATTAAGCCACTGCGCTCGTCTCCGTCACCATCCGGGTGCACGGAAAAACGGAGTGAAAGCGCATGCGCGCTGCAGGCGGACAGCGGGCTGCAACATTCATATAATATAATACAATATAATATAGGAAACGTAACGCTTGTAGTTATAAAATACTTACACATAATAGTAAGGTAATATTTAATATTCTGTATAAAAAGGATTGAAAAACGTGTGCATAATTTTTTTTAAAAGTGTACTCATTTGTGTATAATTCTATTCTATCGTTAGTCGAAATGTAAAATTAAGGCCTGATTGATGAATGTAGGGATCTGATGGTTTCTGCCATTCATGATTTCCAGAACAATACAGCTCTCCCTTGAATAAGGATTGATGTATTGTATGCGCCCTTACAAGTGAGAATAGCAATGTTTACCAAGCCAGTCCTTGGTGGCGATCCGCTTTTTTGTTCCCTCCCAGCTCCCTTCCAGACCGACCACGTTTTTTGGACTGTCTGCGGGTCTTCGAGGGCTGGATGGCAAACATTTTATTAGAGTATCTTATCCCTGAAGAAAATCGAAGTCAACAGCATAGCAAAATCTGACAGAGATGGTGAAGTGAGTGTGTGGGTATGTATATATTACATTGTATAGGCATACGTGTGAGTATATGTGTCTGTGGGGGGGTGGACGACACCAAATATTCCCACAATATGACAAAAATACTTTTAGTTCCCCAGACGGAGAAACTCCATCCACCCATCAGCTGGTTCCTTCTGATGTGGAGGAATAGTGGCTCTACTTTGAGCTCTTTCAGAATGTCCAAGCTCCTAACCCAATTTCTATTAGTGCTTTTCCACCGTCATACAGGAACCAGCTCATATCCATGCCGTACCGTGTGCATAATTATTATTGCTAATTATTTTTTACTGTGTGCTATTTTCTGTCAGCGCATCTGCGATAATCGCCTCATTATGCAAGTATCAAATCCTAGCGGAATCCCAGCCACCTCAAACTCAGCTGCAAACTGCCCCAGTGCATGCTGCAAATCACAGCCCTATGAAGCCAGCACATGCAAAAAGCAAACATGTGGTTCCGAGGTCACCGAACTGGACCCCCTCCTCCCCTTGGCTACAACTAGAAATTGTGCCCATAAATGTTATGAGCAGAATCAGTGACAAAGGGCAGCCCTGGCAGAGTCCAACACTCATTGGGAAGGAGTCTGACTTACTGCTTGCAATATACAAACTCTCACGTCATTTATACAGGGACCTGATGGCGTGAACCTCAATTTTATAAAAACCTGTCACTGCAATCCAAAAACTAAACATGCTAAAATTTGTGTATATTTTTTTCTTTTGGTTCTTTATGGTTAAGGTTAGCACTGGGTAAGGGTTAAGGTTACTCTCAGGGCCGTAGCCAGCTACGAGGTCACCGAGGCCTGATCCTTAGTTATTTTTTAAGGGCTAAAAAAAATACCAAGCTAAATATTCACCTGAATAAAAAAAAACAGCAGTTAAAAGTGTCCAAATGGCCAAATGCATTCTTAAGTAAGTTCAAATGCGTTTTTAATGATAGTGTTTGCTGTGTGTGTTTTCTGAGGAGAAAAGCACTGTCTGCTGCCTCAGAGCTGTCTGAAATGGTTTTACCGTGGTTGGCGTGTCAATCGTACTACCAACTCCCAAATTTCTCCCTGCAAGCTGGAGGGCCTTTTGCAGGTATGGACACAGTTTAACGTCATTTCCAAGAAAACGTGCTGCCTGACCCAACATGACAAAGTCACAGGATGCTCTGCCAGCTTTTTATATCGTGACAGATAAATCACAGATATGACACAAAACAATCATTGCTTAATAGCTGATCATTTTGGCTTAGTGAAACATACCTCAAATAAATGAAATTTACTTAGTTTAATTAATGGCATAGTTTTATCCTGATGGAGGAAAAAAATTTATGGAATCACTTTTCTCGTCAATGTGTTTTTTATTTTCCCATTGAGCTGTAGTGCCTTTTCTATACTGCATGCAGCCAAAAAGTATTAATCCAAAATATTTTCTAATGATCTGTAACTTTTTTTTATTATTATTACAACTATACTGTATGACTATAGCTGTAACTCATTGGAATGCTCAGAGAATATTTTTTGTTTTGCATTAATTTAATCTCAGAAAGATTATATTTGCTTAATTCTAAATACATTTTTTACTACTTTTGGTTATGAAAAAAACAATAAAGGTCTTGGAGTAACAGGTCAATGCATTTCAATCAAGTGAAATACATATGTGTGTCTAGTACTTACAACATACACAACACTGACCTGTCATTTGGTCCCCTTCATGAGATACACACCCTAAAATTGTACAAAAATCCTATTGTTGAGACTCAACAAAGGCATGTGGGGGAAGGGCATAATTTTTCACTTAATTTGAAAGAAAGTACTTTTAACTTGCTTTCAAATGAAAAAAATTGTGTTGCTATTCAAAAGGTTATGAGGTTCTGAACTTAATTCTTTTGTACTATTTTAATTCCACAAAGGTACGGCGGCTTCAATGAGTCTCCTGACCTTGGCCCTGAACATGAACCTTTCAAAACATTTTACCATGACAACTAATTCACAGGTATGGAGTGGAATTTGTGCCACAAATGCAAAGACGACTTTGGCATGTGCAGAAAAATTCTACTGGTATTAAAACAGACAAAGCAAGGCAAAAATCTACAGCCTTTGCACAGAGAGCAAGCAGACTGACAGGGTGTTCTCTAAAAAGTGATAAGAAACTGAAGAGATAGAACAGCTGCTCGGTAACAATACTGTTCCATTTCTCTGGGGTTTGCCAGAGAAGAATGAGATCATCAATGACCAGCATCTGCTTTGAAGTACAATAAGGACATAGGATCATAGTACATATGGTCAATTTCACTCACTGTTTGGTTGCCAGATGTCCTACAAAAGTCAAGCGGTTCCTCTGCCTTTTATTTCATCACACAGTAATGTTCTATCAGAGAAGTCACCCAGCATGTGTCCAGCAAAGCACAGAGGAACTCAACATGAGAGACATTAGTAATTGTGATCTACAAATCATGCACTGGCAATCAAGTGGACAGTGGCTGACCGAAAATCAGTTGGCAAGTTTCATACAAAGAGGTAATGAGAGATGGAATCTGTCCCACATCTTGGGGGTAAGAAAGAAGGTTTCACACTCTCCTTTTATTATGCAGAGCTGTATTCTTCTGACAGGGGAAAATGTATGGAAAATAAGGTTTGTGTAAGCTTCACACATGAGATGAACTTGTCTTGGGTTTTCATAAATTTCACATTAAAATTGAATAGAAATAAACACTTTCTAACCAGTGATTCTGGCCAAGGTTACAGAACATTCTAGGAAACGCAGGGCACAAAACTGATATTAGCCTAACCATATGTCATTATGCTGTGTTCCACTTCAATGCGGAAGTCAGAATTTCCAAGTTTCCAGTCATACATTTCAACCAGAATGCCCCCTGAAGTAAGAGGAACCTCTACAACCCTCGACCTCAGAATTCAAGATGAGAATCAGAATCAGCTTTATTCGCCAAGTATGCTGGGGCACACAAGGAATTTGCTTCCGGCTGCTTGAGACTCCCTAGGACACACACAATAAATAACACTGTACAAACAATAAATGACACTGTGCGAACAATAAATGACACTGTACAAACAATAAATAACACTATACAAGAAATACAATAGACACATGGGTAACCCATTGTACAGAGTATAAGGTGCGAGGTTCAGTGCAAACAGAGTTTAAGGGAGGAAAATTGACAGAAGGCAGGTGACATTGTGCCTTTTATCAAAAGAAGTGAAAGTAGTAGTTAAATACTGTTTATTAGTACTTATGTCTTATTTGTGGCTCATTAAATCAGTTGTACACACACTACTGTCCAGCGGCTATCTGTGGACTTGTTGCTATTGTGTTTTTATGTGCAAAATACAGAGTAATGTGTTGTTATTTTATTATCCAAAATAACTGGTGTGTGAAAGTGCCCTGCGATGGGTTTTTTTCCTGCCTTGTGCCTATAACCTCCAGTATAGGCTCCAGACCCCACGCAACCCTGAGTATGACAAGCGGTTTCAAATAATGGATGGATGGGTTCTCCTAAATAGCTTATCTTGGCTTTGTAATCAGGCATGTAGTCACATAGTTAAAGTATTACCAAATGAACTGAGTCCCCTCCGAAGCTGGTAGAGGTAGCTGGGGCAAGGGACGTCTGGGTATCTCTCATGAATTTGCTACCCCAGCGACCCGAACCCCGGATAAGCGGATGTTAATAGATGGATGGATGGATGGATGGATGGATGGATGGATGGATGGATGGATGGGAAATGAACCAAGATGACCCCCCTCGATCGGCAAAATGAACTGACAGCACACATTCACATGCCATTCTCACACAGCTATGGGCAATTTGGTAACTCCAATTCACCTCAGTATATTTTTGTGGGGACTGTGGGGCGAAACCAGAGTACCTAGAGGGAACCCCACAATGACATGGTGGAGACTCAAATTCTGGTTCCAGAGTTGTGAGGCAACAGTTCTAAATTGCCTAAAGACGATAGCAAAAGGAAGTGCCTTGTCTGCGCTGCTTTGCGTTTGTTGGCACAACTAACAGTAACATCATCAACTTATTTGACAGACTCTGTTAGTAGATAAAGTCGGTTTGGCTACAGTTTATTGTGAGTACATTTCTCTACTCTTTTTTAAAAGACATTGCATCACATTGCAAAAAAAAATCAAATATTGTATTTTTTCCAATATCATTCAGCACTATTTCTCATTTAATGCACACGTTGACAATACTAACCTTGTTATTTGATTAAATCGGATGGAAAAGAAAATCAATGGTGTAGCCCATATCCCTCCATTTTTGTACCAATAGCTACCCCCAATGCGTTTTAACGATAAACCACTAAACATACATTCAAACAAAACTTTTCACATACAATAAGATATCAAGATAAATGATGATTAATGATAAATGGGGAAAAGGGATATAAGGAATGAAAAAAGTATGAAAAAGAACAATTACAGCATCAGGGAATTAACATCAAGCCATACTTTACTACCAAATTCAAAAGATCTTGAGTACAAGGTTCTTTCATACTGTGGAAAGAAAGTTGGGAAGTCCAGGGGAGAGAGGCATTGTGGGATTGTTATGTCTGAGGCCTTAGGCATGAAGATGTTTTGAAACTGGTACTGTATGTCCTTGTCTCACAGCAGCCTGCACATGGTCAGCTTCGCAGGCCAAGAGACCTTGCAAAGACCGGCAGCTGCGAGAAGGTGTGTGTGTGTGGGGGGGGCACCTGCAGAAAGGGATTCAAAACTGCCCCGACTGGCTAAGCTTGAGGCAGTGTACAGAATGTTGTAGATCTAGAACGCAGTCACAACATGTTATATCATGGCTCTTAAGTTTGACTACAAGTTGGAGTGAGATTTGCATTAGAGGTGAAACATGTACCTCACAGTCAATACATGAGATTTGAAAGCCCTACCTACTGCATCCATCAAATATTGCTCTTCCACTTCCACCTTTTCTGCAATCCATCTGTGTGCGCAACCATGCAATAATGTGCTTGCAGCGTAATCACATGTAACTTATTTTGGTATTTACGTATATGTCCTGGACACAACTAATACTATTTTCTGATTGGCTGGCAGATGGCTATTAACTCTGTATAACTCGAGACAGCTAAGAACTCAGCGGAAAACTCCACTCTGTATGCCTGGTCTCATCCATTAATTCTATATAAAGGGACACCTTGGTGAGTGTTATCCTTTTCTTCTCACTGTGTAAATTCTTTTAGAATCCTAAATTAGTGTATAGCCAATCATGCATATTATTTTAGAATACATTACAAATCACAAAGAAAATATATGGTCAGTAGTTTTTATTGTTAAGCTTTCCAGACAGATAAACTGCATTGAAAACTTAAAAATGTACGATAACTCACGGTCGAGGCACTAAGGGACCGACTGCCTAATTTGAAGGCTTATTAATATTCATATATTCGGCGATAACTGATTGGTTGGATAGTGGGACGGCACGCGGAAACTAATTTATATTCATGAATACGCTACCGTTAAAACACCAATCATGTAGCGATTCCTTTATGGAAATTAATGAAACCTTCTTTTTTAATTAATGAGCCATCCTGCATCCTAATGAGCCTTTCTACATCCTCAGCCATTTTACGTTTCGGAATTTCGGGAAATCTTACATCCGGTGGAAGTGGCGGGTGTCGCGATGACGTCACGGTGGATGACATACCGTGATGCTCTGCGCGGCGGCGTCGCTCAGCTGGGCGCGCTCATGTGGTTGTAAACACACCCTTCTACGGCTATGCTAAAGCGCAGTACTAGCTAATCATTGGTTACTGTGTGTATAAATAAACTATGGTATATAACATATAGCTAGTATAGCAGGATCACATATGTAAACTGCAATAAATACAACGGTTGTGACGCATAGACGCAAATATCTCGACGACACAACGCTAGTCAGTCAGTCAGTCAGCCAGCCTGGGCTGGGTTTGTCATCTTTAATTCTGGCCATTCCCAGACCGGTGGAAAAATATGTCGCGTTTTAAATCTGGTGCTAAAATAAACCCAAAATCTGGGTTTGCCAAGGAAAAAGAGTCCCCAGTCCCCCACGGGTTACTGAAATCGGCAAGAAAAAGTGGCCAGCTTAATCTATCTGGACGCGGGTTAGCCGAAGGTAAGGGGGAGAGAAAGTGAGCTGACTAGTTGTTTGTTGTTGGTGGGTAATTTAGCTAGACGTTGCTTATTCGCAGGAATCCCCAGTCGCATGCAATTTTACTGGTTATTATATAATGTTGTGTCCCATCACAAGATAGCCCAGCCTGTTTCTGCTGGTGTATTAAATATTTAATACTTGCATGCAACATCTTAGTGTAGCCGTTATCTTAGGGTTTGGTTATGTTGCCTCTGCAGGATTAAATAGCTGTACTACATAATGTCGTATTTTAGACATTTGTTGTCTTTATTTCGTAATTAAATACTCCGTATTGTTGCAGCGTCCAAAGTTCACCCAGAACAACTCGTTTTCCACGAATCTTCAGAAACGGACCAATGCAAGCACATGTGTTGCTCCGTTAAACGAGAAATATGAATAAATATATGTAGATGTTACGTTATAAATGTATGTCTCTACGTACCCAGTTTATCAGTTCCATAATTCAGGTGAATATAAACATTAGTATAGTGGGCTGGAAAGTGATTTTTATAGGATAGTCACTGTGGATGCTGAACTAAAAGGATAGTTACGTTCAGAAGCACAGGAATTGGGGTTGGAAGAGTCAGTTAGGAGTGCCTTTAAAAGATTGAGATTCGTGGTATATTTGTGGGATCAAATGTGTGGTTTACGCGAAGGAAGACCTCAAATTCAAACTGCCAGCTTGCACAGCAAAAATATATCTGCCAATAACATATATACAACCTTTTTCAATGAATCGAAGTGTAAAACCTGGGAACCAGTTTATGGGATTTCAAAACATATCTGCTAATAATGAAATCACAGTAACCTTCTATTTTCTATAAATTAGTTACATTTATTTATTTATTTGGCAGATGCTTTTGTCCAAAGCAACATACAAGTAAGGATGAGAGATCAGGGTCAGCCTGTCCCTAAATCTGGGCTACTTGTACTCTGATTGGATTGTTGTAGGTGGATGAACAATGTTAAGTCTGAAGGCTTGCTCTTACAGTGTATACTATGTATTATTGGTGTTTTTAATGATTTGTTGCATATGTTTAAAAATGCATGGTTAAACATTTGAGGGTGGTGTGTGGCCCAGTGGGCTAAGCCTCTATACTTGTGCTTGGAAGGTCTCCGGTTCATGTCTGGCCTCGGCAGAGCAGTCGAATGTCCCTGGGCACTCGTGCAAGACTGCCCCCTCACTGTGACGCCCATAATTGCCCTCACCTGCATATGTGACTGTGTCATATGGGGGAGAAGATAGAGGGAGGGAAAGTTCCCCACAGGGCTTAATGAAGTATTTCTGATAGGTTTATCTGCACTGGGAAATGTGGTAATTATAAATGTCTTTTCACTCTGTAGTTCCTCCTAGTGTATGGAGGCTGAATATCGATACCCCAGAGGAGGCAAACCAGAACCTGTCTTTTGGAGCCGCGGATCGATGGTGGGAGCAGACTGACCTAACCAAGCTGATCCTGTCTTCAAACAAGCTGGAGCTGTTGTCAGAGGATGTCAGCTTGCTGGCTGCTCTCGTGGTTTTGGATGTGGGTACCTCTTACAACAGCGTCTAAGGCAGGGGTGGCCAGTCTTATCAGAACAGGGCTGGTGTGTATGCAGGCTTTTCCGCTGTTCAAACCCAGGTGTGAGGACTCTTCAGTCAGTCAGTGCTCTGATTAATAATCTAATTACAGATTTGCAGTGAAAATCCGGATACCCAACGGCCTTTTCTGGATAAGTCTGGCCACCCATGGTTTAAGGGGTATCTCAACACCAGATGTCAGTAACCTAAAGGCTGCCTTATTTATCTCCAACTGCTTGGACCAAATCAGAAATTGACCTTAAAATGTAGCTTTAAAATACTCGTGTGTTGTGTTCAGTTTCATTTTGTCAGTTTTTACAATTTCACTAAGGTCCATGACAATCAACTCACCAGCCTTCCCAAAACTATCGGAGAGCTGCAACAACTTCAGAAACTAAATTTAAGGTATTTCTTTTCTGACGTAATACTGTGGGGCTTCTAACTTAAAATTAAGGTGTTATATTTAATTCAACTTTAAACTTTTATCTATTGCGATACATAAGTAATGTTTTGTCTCTAATATTTTTGTCTATTAAAATAGATATATATTTGAAGGATATAGCTTGCATGGTTTGATACTTTAATAGATAAATTGGTTACCTTTTTCCCATTTTTATTTCAAGTGTATTTGTCATGTGTAATATACGACACACACACACAGCAGTCCAAAGGAAAAGGCTTCACATTTCCTGGTTTCTTGTGTTGCTCCCTAACCCATAATGTCTTTCTGTTCTCTCTTTAGCCATAATAAGCTGAGGGAATTGCCAGAGCAGCTGTGGAGCCTGACGAACCTCCGTAGTCTGCAGCTGCAGCAGAACGTCCTGGAGGTGCTTCCACAAGGAGTAGGGCAGCTGGCTAATTTAGACGAGCTGGTGAGTCCCACTGAGTGCAGAGATTCCCCTCATCCAGATGAAACATTGGTGTGGACTGTGCAGCAGGGCCCACTTAATGTCAAATTTTACTCTCCAAAATGATAGTTACAAGATTTATTACATTGAAAACAAAAAATTTGAATGGATATGTGTTATTCATGTATGAAATCATTAGAGAATATGCAATGTTAGTAAAGTGGATAAACTAAGGTTTTATTTCCCTTTGAGACAGTTTGATACTTTTAACATTTTGTTCAGTGACATTTAATTGACAGTGGAAGAAGTAAATTTGGGTACCATTATGAGAAAATTGAGGCTTAATTACGGTTGACAGTTCTTAGAACAAGTGTCAAGACAAAATCTTGGTTTGAGTGATGCCAAGCTTAATTTAAGGTTCATTTCTGTCTTGAAATAGGCATAAATTGCCTCGAAAAGGGATGCTTGAAGGGAATTTGTTCTAATGAACATTTCTCCTGTGGGGGTGGAAGGATCTCTCTGGAAACCAGCTGATAGAGGTGCCTGACAGTTTAGGAGGCCTCAGTAACCTTGTGAAACTCAACCTATCCCACAACAAGCTGAAGAACCTTCCTCTTGGGATCAGTGGCATGACGAGTAAGTAGTCACAGTGCAGAGCTGCAGTGTGCAATAATGCTGCATCCTGGCAGGATCTGCCATGCTAATTTTTATTTTTGAACAGACTGACCAATAAACAGGGACACATTGAATTTAGACAGACAGTCGTGACAAAGAAGTAGAGAAACAAGCACTAGAAAGATAGGAAAATTGTCACGAAAGTCAGTTTTTATCAGGTTCCACCATTTTAAGTCACACGAATCCTTGTTTGTACCATAATGGAAGGTCAGTGTTGTTTTGTATTTTTTCCATGTGACCGTCTGGCTGCATGTTAATGTCTTTTTGGAGGATGCTTGCCTTGTATTGCCTGGTTTGTGAAAATGGGCATGTCGCATAGATCTGAAGCTGCTGGACTGCACCTGCAATCATCTGGAGAACGTCCCACCGGTCTTGGCTCACATGACATCTCTGGAGCAGCTCTACTTGAGGCACAACAAGCTGCGTGTGCTTCCCGAACTCTCGTCCTGCAAAATGCTCAAGGTGTGCCCGCAGACACCGTGACTCATACTGCTCGCGTCTCCGCTAACTCCACAAATCCTTTTCTAGCTGCTTCTTGAGCCACATGTCCAATGTTATTAAAAACCTTCTTTTTAGCAATGTCAGTGAACTGGTTAGCATAGTCAAGGTCTCTGACACAGTATGTTTGATGTGATGACACCCTTAGATATTGATTGAACCTGTGTGTAAAACTGAAACCTACGTCTGTTGGTTTTTTTTGTGTTATTCCACTGTTTGCTCAGGAGCTGCATGTCGGCAACAACCAGATAGAGTCTGTGGAGGCTCAGCAGCTGAAGCACCTGACCGCTCTCAGCGTTCTGGAGCTGCGAGACAATAAGGTGAAGAACCTGCCCGATGAGGTCACCCTGCTGGAAGGTCTGGAGCGCCTGGATATCTCCAACAATGACATCAGCAGGTGTGCAGACCAGTGTCCCTCAGCACACAAGTACACTGTGTGCTACGATCAAGGAGCAGTGCAGCCCTTACTGTCAATGCTGTCTCTTTTAGCAGAACTGAAATGTAGTAATAACTCTGTATTCTAAATGTGAAACGATTATTTTTATAGTCTTCTGGTTTTTATCGTTTGACCTTTTTCATGCATAGAGAAACATTGATTTTCTTCTCATTGACGCCCTGTGCTGAGTGTTGGTTTCCCCTTCGTCTTGTCTGAGTCAGCTTGCCATATGCCCTTGGCAACATGACCAAGCTGAAGATCCTGTGTCTGGAAGGCAACCCTCTGAGGACCATTCGCAGAGATCTGTTAACGGTCAGTAAAGGCAATGATTCACATCTAATTGTCTACCACTTTATATCTTTTGTATAATTAGGACCTTTTTTGTTAGCAGTAATTATGCTTTTAAGTATATTTACACTCATGAAAATTTGGGCATGGGCAGCTAATGTCACGGACACTTTGCCTTTCAGAAAGGCACTCAGGAGCTCCTAAAATACCTGAGGAGTCGTGTTCAAGGTACGGTGATGCATCCATTAAGCTATTCAGCATTTTCTATGTAGCACGTTTTAAAAAGAAAAACCATTCAACTGAAAAACCACATGTATATCCCTGTAATGTTATTTAATACAATATCTCTGAGCTGAATGCTTCACTCAGAATAAATAGCATTTCTTTTATTTATTCATTAAATAATTTTTAGACCTGCTGTTCAGCAATAAACTATCCTGGTGTAACTGGAAATCTATATATTCACAAGTTGTCTTGAAGTTCTGCTTTTCTTACTGCTTCATTGGGCCTGATTATACATGCAAAATAATAATAAATAAAAAAAACATGTAAATGATTATATTATGCATCTTAGAACAGCCAGATGGAAATCCCCAAGATGTCCCACAAACTGCAATGACACTTCCAAGTCAAGCGAAGGTCAACATTCATGCCATAAAGACACTGAAGACATTGAACTACAGGTACAATAAATCAGCCAAGTGCAGGTTCACCTTCAGTTCTATGTTTGCAAGGAATGTTTGACGTTGTAAGTCACATCCCTTACACATCCTTTTAAAAAATAATTGCTCAGAGATGGGAAAAAGCTGATTATCTCCTCACAGAGGGGTGTGAGAATAGTTTTAATGAGTCACATTTTGTTGATGAACTGACATTGTTTATAGCGAGAAGCAAGAAACTTCAGTTCCTGATGAGGTGTTTGACGCAGTTGGAAAAGATCCCATTTCCAGTGTGAATTTCAGCAAGAATCAGCTGTGTTCATTCCCAGCCAGGTACTTGCTTTCCCATTCAGGTGTTGCTCCCAGTGGACAAATGTTATTAATACAGAAACCCACCACTGAACACACTCTGTATTGTCAGTAATGCGCTTACAGTTAGTCAAGATCCTTTAGTATGATATTCAAGACTGTTATTTTGCAGTTTGCCCATGTGCTGCCTTTAAATCATAGCCTTTTCCCCTCAGATTTTGTTGTTAAACTGCTTTTCTCCCTTTTAAACAATGAACCGAAGCTGCTTTTGCTAGAATTTTTAGTCACAAGACTTGGAGGATTTTAACAAATTCAGGTCTGTAGCCCTAAATACTTCTGGTTGGGAGCAGGGATTATGTAATGTGTACTGGGCAGAGGTGGAAAGTTCAGGTCCAAAAAGTACAAATCCAGACCAAGGATTAGATTCAACCAACTAGTCGAGTACTCTGTGACTAACACTTTATACTCAACTAGTTGGTTGAAACAAAATCTTGGTCTCAGTTTGTACTGTCTGGACCAGAACGTTCCACTTCTGGTACCGGGCTAAGTGTATCTCAGGTTTAAGTCTAGGATGGTATCTTTAATGACTAATTTGAATCGTAAACCCCAGTGTTTTGCCCTTAACCATTCGATTTACAGATTTGTTACTGCCTCTGTTTTCTGTTTAGCTTAAGGCTAACGCCTCTTTAAATGCTCTTAATGACTTTTCACTGGAGCAAAATAGTATCATGCTAAATTCTTCTGTTGGTTTCAAGGATCATGGAGCTGAAGGACACAGTTACTGACATTAACCTAGGGTTCAACAAGCTGACGAGCATCCCAGTGGAATTCTGCATGCTGCTGGGCTTGGTACACATAGATTTCAGGTGAGCACTTTAGCATTCTTGTCTTTAGAAACACTCATGGAAAAACTTTTTCATGCTTGTTTATTCAGAAAGGACCACAGCGAGCCTACAATAGTTGCTATTAATATGCCACTTAGAGCTCCAAGGGTTCCCAGTTTTCCCCTGTTTTCCTAGAAACATGCATATTTCAAATTTGACATTTTAAACGGTTTTTCCACTTCTTGCATAATGAATAAAAATGGCATGACTGTGCAATTTGTGTTGACTCACACCGTGCAATTTGAAGATAAACAGACTGGAGGATATATGGTGATAACGTGTAAATTACACAAGAGCCTGAAAACAAGATGCATGTGAAACAGAATATGATGCCATTTATAAGTGTTTACTTCTAGTATTATTACAGAAAGGTTTTTTTTCTGATCGCTCTGAAGTAATATAATAAATCTTACCGTTTTCATCACTTTAGAAACAACCTTTTGGAATCCCTGCCCAGGGAGCTGGAATCCTTAACTAAACTCAGGAGTGTAATTTTATCCTTCAATAGGTAAGCATATAACACAGTGCCCATGTGGGTCATGCTCACTGTGAAAATGCCTGACCTTGGATAACTGATAATGCTGTAGGTTTCAGGTCTTCCCAGAGGTGCTGTACCGGCTTCACACTCTCGAGACGATTTTATTCAGCAACAATCAAGTAGGCAGCATTGACCCCATAAAGTTGAAGGATCTGGAAAGGCTATCCACCCTAGATCTGCAGAACAATGACATCCTGCATGTTCCCCCGGAGCTGGGCAACTGTACCAGCCTGAGGTAAGAAGAGCTGTCTGTCTACATGATACCGCAAGGCTGCACCAGTAGTATTAACTCATTCTCCTGATGTAGTGTCCTCTTTGACCCGAAGTGGAAAACGGCAGCAGCAAGAGCAGGAGCTTAAAAGTGAATATGTGAAAATTGCTGGCCTGCCACAGCATTGTGTATGCTCTGTTTACATTATGAAGTGTATGGGGAGAGATATGCAAAAGCCGGGAAAAACAGCACAAATGTGTTTAGGCCATTAATCATCTGCTTTGTGCTGAGGTGTAAAGTAACAAAGTAGGTGTAAAGTATCAAAGCTGCTTTCAAGATTGAAACCAGTATTGTAAGTTTGAAGTACTAGAACTGCAACTGAAATAATGGTGATAATTGCATTGGACGATCAGCCATTTTCCTTGATGGAAGACGATGGGTTTATTCAGCTTAATGTGACTATTGCATGTGGGTCCATGCATGTGTGATGTCACAATATACACTGCACCCCCCACCCCAAGTTCACTCCCCCCCCCAAATTCAAATTTCTTCCACTTTTGAGCACCACTGCTCAAAGTACCAGCCCGCAAAATGTTCGTAGTTCGTTAAATCTGGCCTGTAGAATAATCTGTTGTTTTCCGCAGAATAAGTCATTCCTCTAATCACTGTTAAACCTGGCAAGTTTCCCTGCTTTTTCCGAATTAAAAAGAGAATATTCGCGTATTGTCTTGTGATCTTTCCTTCTTGTGCTGTAGTGTAACACAATGGTGTATTCAAACCAGTCCTGAATGAAATTGAAAGGATAGTAAAAAAAGTACGATTTGTATTACTTGGGTAGTATTTTACGGACTTTACCATTACTTGAGTAACATTTTGGTATGCGTCTGTACTTTTTACTAACAGTACTTTTTCCACCACTCGCTTTGTGTCAAACACAAGTTTGTCCTTTTTAGTTGTGAGGAACATTTGGTTACTGTGGCATAGAGACTGTTTTGGTGTTGTTGGCCGGGCTTGGCGTGGGTTTTCTGTTACCAACTGGTCTCTCTCACCTTGCAATGTGTTGGAAAAGGGGAACTAATGGGGTTTGTGTATGATGTTAGGAAGGGTCACTCTATAATCTGTCCCTGTAGGAGTTCCATGAGGAGGATCTGTAAGAGTATTTAATGTTTAAATGGTTAAACCACACCTCTCACTGTGTATAACATCATATCTTCCTACTGTGTTAGAGGGATTTCGCTCTACTGTTTGATTATTTCTGTCTGTTTAAATCCCACCATAGGGCCCTAATGCTTGATGGGAATCCCTTCCGCCATCCTAGGGCTGCGATCGTGGCCAAAGGAACAGACTCTCTCCTGGAGTATCTCAGAAGCAGAATTCCTTCTTAGAGGTCCGCGGTATCAGAACCAGCACCACCTCATCCAAATTAAGGAGAGTGACACACAAACTTTGTTCTGTGCTTAAGATGAAAAAGATTTTCAAATGTTTTTTGACCCCAGAAGATTTAGTCATGCCTGGAACGAGGCGGTACCTTTTCCGCACTTATCATTACTGTGCCTAGGTTCTATGTTTCCCTTTGCTAAAGTCAAGAGAGAGACTCTTCTTTGTAACCAGTATTCATATTTTAAATGACTATTATTATAGTCAGAATTAAGTTATGAGTCTTGTACATGGTCCAGATTTTCTATGAATATAATCTTCATCACACAACAGTGGCCTGTTTGATGGCAAGCAAGTACTTTTTCTATATTTTCACACTGAACTTGCAGTATCTCACCCATTTGTTCTCCTGAAATGAACTAGCCAACTTTTCGACAGACAAAATACTGCCAATGCCAAGGTGACTTTGGGAGGATGAAGTGATTTTATAAAATAGGCAAAATCCTTAAACATCCTGAACAATCTGACAGCAGCGTTTGAATGTTTGTAGGTGATTATAACTACCACTGCCTGTATATGTTTGTGAATGTGTAGTGTTGCCTGCTTGTTCTGGTATATGAAGATAAAATAAAAATTATGCTTGCTGAAGTGGGTCTGTTTTTTCCTAAGAGAATTCTCCAATATGTCTATTAAAATATTCCTTGCTAAGGACTTGGTTTGGGTCCACAGCCACAGAGCAATGCTGTAAGGTGTAATGGTTCACAGCCACAAAGTATATCAGTCATTTTTCACTGTTTCCACATACAAAGAGTTTTGTTTATTGCATAATCGTCAGCTCTTGGTTGGAGGGACATCATTCATCCTGTAGATAAGAATTTCAACTGAACCACTTTAATTCAGTAGCATCTTGGTGCTTTCAAGAATGGCAGTAGCAGAAGACGTCACTGTTCCTGTGTTTAGAAACTAGAAAACTAGAAAATTATTCCCGATATTTTGGTTTACATAAAAACAAGACCTTTACAATAAAATGATGTTTTTATTATTTGTACAATAGACTTTCATACATTATTCAAAACACTTCTTAAATACTGAAAAAATTGTACTGTATTTCCAAAGCCGAAAAATGGCTCTGGTATTTATCTTCACAGCATTTTTAGTTTTTTTTCCTCCATAATTTTATAACAATTTCTTGGGTATATACAGATAACTTCTGCAAAATGCATTCTAGACACAGAATATATATGCTTTACCAGTTACATATTTGTGTCAATACGGAAATAAAACTGGAAGGTTTAAACTTGCATGTGCAAATCAATAAACAGGATAATTCTCACTAAACCTCTCCAACTAAACATTTTTTCTGTTAAAATTACTTTCTTGCACAAAAAATGAAGCAGCATTCAAATCCAATAAGTCATCATACTGCGAGAGCTTGGAATACATTCACAATCTATATGAATAAATTAAAATGTTTTCATTCACAGTTATTTACATTAATACTGCAATTAGACCGAAAAGTACCATATATTTGCTTTTTATATATGTAATTGTATTGTAAACACATACAAAAATGACCATTTTTATATTCATGTACATATATATATGTTTTTGTATAACACAAATTCACAATTACTGTAGAAATCAATTTTACAAGTTAAATACTACAGCTTCCCCATATCCTGAATTCCTTTTTTCCATAGAGTTATAGAAATCTGAGCAAAGCTAAATATATCAGTATATTACAAATAACCTGAAAATGTTTAGTAATAAAAAAAAAAAAAAAAATTAACTTTATTCAGGTATATGACTCAACCCTTTAAATTAAGCATTGTTAATTTATGCAGTGGTAGCTTTCCTTAGCTAGGTACACAACTCTCTGTAGGACTACAGGTTCAGAGTGTTCCGTTCTGTGTGATGTCACCTTAAATGCTACATTTGTATACATTTAACATATGGAACATTTTCTGGGTTTCGTCAGAAATAAACCATCGAGAGAGAGACTATGGCACAAATTGTCACAAACGACCTCCCTCTGCATTTTAAAAACAATTTTTCCAAGAAAAAAAAAAACCTTTAGCATGTCTACTTAAAAAGACAAAAAGCCACATTTTAATAAGTAAAGCATATGAAAGCATGCTAAGGAGCTTACAATGGAAATCTATCCAGTACAATGACAAGAAGCAATGTGGGTGTTTTTTTCTTTTTGAAGAAACATAAAAACTTATTTGTAAATAGTTTAAAATGTACAGAAAATTACTAGCAGCACAACAATTTCAGTAAATCTTGGTAGGATGTTAAAGATGTAAGTAGTACATAATGTACTATTTACATAATACATGTGAAATTGTAAAATCGCATTTTACTTTTCTTATTTTGGAATGACTGTAAAAGTTCTGCTTGACTAAGTGCTGCTTTTAATTAGCGTGTTGACCGTCCAATATACGTGCCATTTGATATGATCTTACGGTCATATCCAAACCTGTGGAACATTATGTGCTCTATGCACCTGCTTACCTATTTATAGCTTTGTACATGCAATGCTATGGGTTTTTCATGAGTCTCCTGCTGTCACCCATCATCCGTCAGTATAGAGAAGAACATTACAGCAGTTTCACATCTCAGTGGATGTGTGAATATCGACACTTGGACTGTCCTCAGCAGCGCAATCTGGAGTGTGAAGAAATCTGTTGCGTGGATTTTTTAGTTACCAATGATTCATTTTTTTTAATCCAGGTCCTCAGTGATATTCTCAAGTTTGGATTCATTTTCTTTTTTACTTCTAAAACGTTTTGTGAAATGGCATTCCAGGTTACCAGTATTCACACAGAACAAAAAGTAACCAAGAAGAATCTAAATTGTAAATGGGTTTCTGCCATTTGAGTGAACAGAGTATATAGACGATGTGGAATATTTTCTATTAGTGATCATGTTCGGTCTGGACTCTAGAAACAAAAGATATGCATTCTGGCTTCCTAATCGAACATATACAATACAAAGGTATAAAAATACTAGATATGTTCAAAAACAACTTGCCTTTTCCAGTGCAGAAACAACCATCAGTAGCAATCAGGTTTCACAAACATTTTTGAAAATAAGGTCCAATTACTGAGCACGTACTGATTACCCCTCATAAATCTGAGCCTGTCCATTCAAAGAAAATAAAAGCAATGTTTTATGATAATCTTTCATTTCACAGATTTGTGGAAACAAACTGCAAAAAACACATCTGAGAAACTCCATTGACTGGTTATAAATTGATCAACATAAATATTACACTTCAACCGCATAAAGCAAAAAATAAGAAATGGAAAAGAACTGGTGGTATAACTATTTAGAAATGTTTATAAAGGTATTTTCAAAATGTATTAAAATTGAACAGATCATATTTAATGTCCTAAAATGACACTAAAAATAGCAATCAAATAATGGCTTAAATTCAAAGCAAATAGCATACATACATACACTCCCTCCACTTCATTTCTTCATTTAAATACATATTTACAGAAGGCATATACACAGTTGAGGCAGTGTTTATGGTGAATGAATTACCAAAACAGCCAGTGTGCTTTCATGCTCTGACATCTAAATGGAAAAAATACATAAAGTTAAATTAAATGCATAAGAAATTAAGCAACATCGTTCAGAAACAGAATAGCAAAAAGGAACAAAAATCTACATCTGCACCAATCTACAGCCTCAGGCCGATAGATATACAGTAAATGATCGTCTGTCAAATAGGCATAATATCTAAACATGTCCTTTTAACTGGTGTGTAACATGACACGCAACCTATATTACATTTGGCACTAATATTTTGCCATTGGTCCAGCAATTGGCAAATGTTACTGTTCCAAGATAAAAATGGACGCAAGTAGCTTGTACATATTTCAGTTCTGTACATGTAAGAAGTTATGTACGGTAAAAAAAAGCAAACAAAACAATTAGCTTGTGCTCTCCCTCAAGATTACCAAGTCCACAGTTTTCTGGAAATTCTTCAGTAGAGACACAGCAGTTTCATGTTCCATGTGTAAAAAACTATGTCCATTGGCCTGAAACGTGAAAAGGAAGCAGAGAGTAAACGTGGTAAAGTGGCTGTAAGAAGTTCAGGGTGGCCACACGAGAGGATTGGGGACAGGCCTAGCTCAAGGGAGATAGAGGAGACACGAAACGTCCACTGTCAATAAGAGAGGAGAGAGAGAACACCAAATGCACACAGGAAGAAGGAAATCATGCTGTAAAGAGAAAGGGAGAGAAGCTGGATTTTAGAGGATTGTTTGTCAGCTAAAGAGCTCCATCTGTGGAGAGAGCAGAAAGGCGGCAGGTCCTTCAGGAAGCGACGTATGGAAGAGCCTCTGGTTGCACACACTGAAAGCGACACACAAACAGAAGGCTGCCAATGATCAGGTCCTATGCAGTTATTCCAGCACAAGAATATCCAGTTCATGTAGGCTGCAGAATTTTAAACTACATTATAAGTTAAAGACAAAATCCAGGTCTGCATCTGAATGGCAGCTTTACATGGACTGAGAGTCCTGTGAAACCACTGACCACTGAAGGAGAATCAGACTCAATAAGTGCATAGAAACGGTGGCCTATGCTAGATTTGCATACGTTTATGTCGACATACTATTGGAATATGTGTGCCGAACATCTTGCATCCGAATCCTATCATTGCACTGAGTAGGACTGCGCTTGAGTGAACTTATCTGATCACACCTGCTAAGCCAGTGGTGCTGAATAACATAATACAACTGCAGGATGACAGGCCTATGTGGTCATGTCAAGAAGGGTGACAATGTGCCAGCGATGCTCAGTTGCTTCCAGGGGGCCAGTGTAAGAACTTACAAAGACAGGGAAAGGGAATTCTGGGAAAAGTCGATCTGTGTTACACCGGACAAAGCTGGAGGAAGAAGGTCTGCAAGTTGCAGCAACATGAAAACACAGCTCTTATGCAACTGCAGAGAAGCTCATGGCATCTATGAAGGGATAAAATGTGATGAATTTTACTCCTTATAAATCGATATTAGTGTCAGGGGTAAATATGAATTAGGCATCTATTGTCCTTCTTAGCACAGGCTAAAAATACCATTTATCGCCCTGTTAAGAAGTCAAGAGTTTGGAGACTAGAGTCGGGAGGTAGAGCCGACACAAAAGCATAGCATGCCCAATCAGGGGTGCAGAGCACAGTGCATGCCACGTGCATGAGCTCCCAGCAGGGATGCGCTGGACAGCATTACACGCATGAGCGATGTGCAGGGATGGACATCAATGTTACCTTCAGAATTTTGTCCCCAGGTTGAAGAACGCTGGCAGCGGGTCCATCAGGCTGTACCCTAGTAACAAAGATACCCTATAAGTCAAAAGTGATATGAGGTTAGGAACCACATGGTTAACATGGTTTAGATGTGCCTTTCTGCAAGGAGTTCACCTGACTATTTATCCATCGCCACTGTCATTTGGTGTTTAGCGCAACATCTCCACTACAAGCATGGAAAAATAACTGAAATGCTGTGTGGTTATGCACAAATCAGTGACGATCAAAAATTGCCCTTAATATGTCCTTCTGTATGAAAAGCTAAGCAAATGCTGCAATATAGCTTGTAAACTCAGTGAAAGAGTAACAGTCAACTGAAGACTGATTAATGTCAACAGCAGCGACTTGATGATTAACACGGTCACCCAGGGCCAGATTTAGCCTGGTTTGACTGGAGGCACAGTGAGAAATATTTAGGGGGCATATTGTTGCACAAATGATGATTTACAATGAAACATATAACATATTTCTCCAAATGGCCATAACTGCCATACATATGTTTTAAATCAATGTGACACCCACCACTCTGGCAGGGTATTAGGTTTTATTTGCTCTTTCATTATTTATTACTTTCTGTCTTTTTATGTACAGTAATTAATATTTGCTATCACATTATAGTACAAAGTTTCCTATTTTTTGGACAAAAACAAACTCATCCATGTTCATTAGTAATTACTTTCTCATGGGCCGAAAATCAATGGATTCTTTGCTCTCGTGTAGCAAGGTGTGTTGGTACATGAGGCTGAAGACACTCCAATCACTAGTGCAGCTCCATGCAATGCATAAAGCTAGAGAAATGCATCCGTACAGCTTTTACTGTAACTTGCTTGCAAAGCATACAGAGCTCCACGTGGGGCCGGTCTTTGACTGCTCCAGCGAATTCTCCGACTTGGAAGGACCGTCAGAGCTAGAGCTGGTTATGGTATTTGAGTCGAGGGCAAGTTGTGTCCTGTGGACTATTTGCAGACTAAATGACTGGATGCCAGATCCGTTCTCTAAGTCTGTTTTTAAGTTAAATTTGTATGTGAGTCTAAACAGTATTATATATAATACAGTACATAATAAAAAACAATAATACTGTAATATAAGAGTAACTACATATGCTACAGTACTATACCTCAAGCCAAGGATTTGCTGAAGTTGCGCAATGTTTTTATGAACGATATTATTACGAACCATTTATGGCAGTCGGTTCATGAGCACAAATTGTACAAAAGTCAGTTGTTCTTGACCCATGGACTCCCTGTATGTCATTTCGGCTAAACATGAAGGCTGTAACGTTTCGGTACATCATTTTTCCTTTGTTACGCACAAGGTAATGAATGAATACATTCAATGACATGGGCGGAAACTAAATTCACAAGTAGATATTCAACATGGAAATCATTATGCTAAATGTGTGAGCTGGATATGACTAATGCTGATTATAGTCAGTTATAACTGGTGGTTTGAGAACACTCTGGGTTCCCAATTAAGTACAACAGCACTGGAGAGAGACAGTAGTTCATAAGATCAAGACCAGTGGTTCTCAAACTCGGTCCTCGGGACCCACTGCACTGCTTGTTTTCCAGCTATCCCTGCCCTACACACAAGTCCCAGCTGTCTTTCAGCTTCTGATTGACTGAACACACCTNNNNTCAGCAGTGTGTGGGGCAGGGATAGCTGGAAAACAAGCAGGGCAGTGGGGCCTGAGGACCGAGTTTGAGAACCACTGATCAAGACTGTCTGTCTCTGTTATACTGAACTCAGATATGTTACTGGAAACACATCAAAAAATGCTAACTCATTCAATTGTGTGTATGACCAGATCAAGGCCTCTGCAAGTTAGTCTCCCAATGGTATTTAAGTCACTTTTGCCATGAAATTCTGACCCAGTTGAAAAATAATTATAGGCTACAGGATAGTTTATTGCTACAGATATGCCACCATACTTAGTAGTAGAGAACACAGGGTTTAATTCATTATGATTGCTATGGTTATATATATGAATACGCACACACACAGTTGTTACTCTTCAATAGTTACATCTGTCTGACAATGACCATAGGATATAAGGCACAATGATTTCCATTACTTGGTTTATCTTGGTTTCTGCTGGTGCCCAAAATAGGTTGGCTCGCCCTGGGCCCCGCCCCTCGTCACAGATGGGCCTGCCAACTTCCCCGACAAAGGAAATAATTTGCGATCAGTCACTGTCACACACACATACTGGGTTACTCCTCTGTTATTGTTGATTACTCATAATATTGTCGAACAGCACAAGCTTAACACAGACATACGAAACTGAAGGCATTCAGCCTCAAAACCTAAAGCAGTTTAGACCAACGGCACCAGAAAAAACAATCATAACAGCTGTCGCTACTTAGGAATATGGAAAAAACTCAATGACTTTCGGAAACATGATCAACCAATTACATGTTAGTAGACGTTAGAGGGTTCCTTGTACAATTTACAAGCATTAGTTCTCTCTTTCCTATCGAAGAAAAATTGATATGTAACAAATATCCCTAATAGAATCAATACTGAATCAAATTGGATAGGAAATCAAACTGATTCGGAACCTTGTAAATCGGACACCCAGCCCTGCTCTACTCAATAAGTGTTGGGTTACAGTTTGCCAACCAATGACTTCTGTGTATTGTCTTGGTGGGAGGGGGGAAGATAAGAAAGAAGGGAGGAGTTTCCCATCCCAGATTCTTCCTAGATCTGGTCATTTGACTTCACAAATATATCTTTAGAAGTAAAGTTTTAGCAAATATGTGACTGTCCTGCTTTGAGACAATTATACTTTGTTCTGCAGTATTAGTACCACCCCTATCCGGTTTGTATACTGCAAAAAGTGGTTAAAATATAACAGTAGGACTGTAGCACGGTAATTGCTAGTTTGGTTTTTCAGGTAGGACAGAAGTTCATCTTTGTCTTTGTGATTCACCTTGCAGCAGCTGACGATGGCAATGGCTGCAAGTTCTTATGTTTATTTTATGTTTAAGAACTATAAAGTTTGAGTAATTTCACTACTGTGTGTAAGTTAGGTTACAGCTGTATTTGTATGCTTATAATGTTTAACATATTCTCTTGTATTTGAGTTTATTTGAGAATACTTATTTTACTTAGTAAATTAGTTTAATCTTGTGTAATTTGTGTAAATGTATTATATTCATAAATGTAAACTGGATGGGGAGGGTGGCATGGTGGTGCAGTGGTTAGCACTGTTGCCTCACACCTCTGGGTCCCAGGTTCAAGTCTCCGCCTGGGTCACATGCATGCGGAGTTTGCATGTTCTTCCCATGTCGGGTACTCCGGTTTCCCCCCACAGTCCAAAGACATGCTGAGGCTAATTGGAGTTGCTAAATTGCCTGTAGGAATGCATGTGTGAGTGACTGGTAGGTGAGTGTGCCCTGCAATGGGCTGGCACCCCATCCTGGGTTGTTCCTTGCCTTGCGCCCATTGCTTCCGGGATAGGCTCCGGACCCTCCGGAAACTCCTCGAGTTTGGAAAATGGATGTATGGATGGATGGATGCTAATTGCTTCAATTCATTTGATTGGATCTAGGATAGGGGCGGCATGGTGGTGCAGTGGTTAGCACTGTCGCCTCACACCTCTGGGACCCGGGTTCGAATCCCCGCCTG
>JAODJX010000035.1:22519174-22529353 GCA_026776945.1 Isichthys henryi | reverse complement strand
CTCAGACATGTGACCAATGATGTGGCTTCACCCTCTCTATTCCCAGACATGTGACCAGTGATGTGGCTTCACCCTCCATATTCCCAGACATGTTACCAGTGATGTGGCTTCACTCTCCCTATTTCCAGGCATGTGACCAATGATGTGGCTTCACCCTCCCTATTCCCAGGCATGTGACTAATGATGCGGCTTCACCCTCCCTATTCCCAGACATGTGACCAGTGATGTGGCTTCATCCTCTCTATTCCCAGACATGTGACCAGTGATGTGGCTTCCTCTTTTCCATTACCTAACATGTAAACAGTAATATGGCCTCACCCTCAAAATATACATCTGTATCTCCAAATCGGCTGATATACAGAATCCCCTGTGATACGATCATAATTTCCTCTTCATATTTACATTGATTACTATCAGCCAGCTACACATTTTATTTGTTGTCCTCCATTAAATCACACTTGACACCTGTTAATTAGAATAACAAGCCATATGGACCAGTGAGTCTTACCTCTCTGGGCAATTCTGAGAGAAAGTTCTCGTCAGCAGCGAACGTCCGCAAGTTGTGGAGGTAGCCGATGGTGGGCGGAAGGACCTCCAGCTCATTGCAGCTACAGTCGAACTCCTCTAAAAGTGATAAACTAAAAAAGGAGCACAGCAGCTATCAGAGCAGCTTCTCTGAACCAAGGCACGTTCAGGACCACACACTGAAATATAGCTACGCAGCTAGCCGTCAGAAAATCCAGCCTTTACCACTGCACTTTAATTCCCCATTAGCAGTGATTCATATGCCTCGTACAATATCATAGATAGTGAATTAAATGAAGGCATAACCCTTTAACCAAGGGAATTCGTTTTTGTGCTAACACACCGAGATGACCGGTCTGAAAACTGCATAAAATGTACAGTCCAAATCAGTGCAAAGTGTTCTGTGCTAAGAGGGTCACTGGGTGTCACTGCACAGTTACATATTGCTGCTGATATCTGTGCTGTTTTGGCTGTTACGTAAAGGCTAGATTGAAGAAGAGCTGCTAGGAAAATGAAGACAGTCTAAGTTCTCAAAGATACGTGTCTTAATCCTCGAAAGAGCAACACACATACTGTACACTGCGCGTTGACACACACAGATAACAAAGGAAGGGTTAGTCAGACGTCATGTGCTTCTTGTTTCCTGGCATCATTTGTAATTCAACAAAAGAGACAACACAATAACTAAATACTTTACTAAATAAAGGCTACAGAATATATATATTTATATATAATATATACTCACACAAAAATGCATATAAGACAAAAATTGCTACAGAAAAACAAAATCCAGCACAATTACTAGAAAATAAAAGAAAAATAAATATATAACATTATTAACATTCTATCAACACAACATAGATCCTTCTCAAACCAAAATAATTTCTCATTAGATGTTTTTAGACATTTAAACACTGTAAAGCTGCATAATCAACCCCCCTATGTCTTACTGTGGGTCCCTATTTGACAGTTACAAAAACCTGCCACATTTAACTAAATTAGAAACTACGTAACTGAATTATTTAACAACCTACATTCAGGTTCACTGTATTAGTTATCTCTCAATCTCAAGTGTGTAAATTAATCACATGCAAATAAATTGTTGGACATATTTTTTTTTAAAACTAAAGGTAATTTATGTTTGATAAGGACAGCAAAATTATTTGCTATATGTTGCTATGAGCAATGGCCAGCTGGTCTCCCATATGCGTGGCTTAAGTCTCACTGTTATCGGCAGCGTACAGATGGTACCCAGGTGTGTGACCGTCTATTCAAACATGCTGCAGTTGGGGTGTGTGGAACCGGGGGCATTTCCGGTCTACTTACCCTATTTTGGTGCGTCCACTAAGTAGCCCATTTTAGATGCATGTATAATAAACACAACACACAAACCGGCCCAATGACAAACCAAGAAGAGAGATGCACAGAATATCACAGTACAGTTTCACAGGCACAGGGCAGCTGGCCCCATATTGATGGGCATGATAGGTGAAGATCGAGAGCGTGAGAGCAAAGCTTTGTGTGACGGCCTCAGCGCCCGGGTTTCTCCTGGTGCTCCATTGCCACCACGACCATACAAACATGTCAAAAATCTGTATGTGACTGAAATGATCTGTCACTCGTCACCTACGACAAATTCTATACATTTACGATCAAATTCAGCACTTGTAGTGCATAAACCCAATGGAATGAAACATTACTATCATGGTATCTGTAAATCCAATAAAGAGAGCGATTAATAAATTGACGATGTGCTAGCAATGTGCCTGCCTGATTTCCTTGAATTGGAGCACTGTTGCTATTTTGGACTGGGGTCGTGTGCAATATATAACAAACAGCATTTCATGTACCTCCATACCAGACCATGCGATGTTGCAATACTGTTTCACATTACATATTTAAAAATTTCATCCTGGATAAGCAAGCTTAGCCTTAAAAAGTAGTCCATCCATCCATTTTCTGTACCCACTTATTGCGGGGGTCCAGAGGTTATCCCAGAAGCTGTAGGCGAGAGGCGGGCAACAACCCAGAATGGGGCACCAGTTGCAAACCAAGGTAACCTGTAATCCTATATATTATCAACCTTAAATCTGTGACTCCTAATTACCAGAATCAGGTTTTTCATTGGCGTTTTCTATAGCTATGTCCAGCAAACTCTACTTTATCATGGTTGCAAACCACCGTTTCTCAAAGTGAGGTGGGAAAGAACAGCCACACTCAGTTCTGATTTGCTCTCAGTTCGAAGGCTTTGAAACCTGTTTAGCCAATAGCTGCACAGGAGACGCCTAAGCTCCCACCTTAAGCAGTACCTGTTGTCTTTAAAGAGTTTGTCATTTGTTCACTTACCAGTCAAACCAAGCAGAATTGTGCAAAGTTAATCTTAAACACAACATGATGACAAATCCTTTGCGAGGGAATTTCGGGGACTTTTATCTGAGAAGTGTAAAGTTTTGAAACAGCTGTAGGTGTAGCTATTTTGTTCAACTCACCTTCCAATGGAATGGGGCAGTGAGGTTAGCTGGTTGTCGTCCACTTTGAGAGTTGTCAGTTTCTTCAGCATTCCTGAAACGACAATGAGTGTGAACGAGTGATGCTGACATTTATACAGATATTCCATTAACTATTATTCATTATCATTAATTATTATACAGATATTCCATTAACTGATACTGATTCGGAGAGAATAACAAACAATGGGATACAGTAAGTAGTACAAGTCTAAAAAACAAATTTAAGAAATTTCTTTAAATGTTTTGACCATTAACAGATGTATTTTATTATTAAATAAAAGGCAGTAAGATGATGCAGCATTATTTTTATGTTGGTCATAACTCCCTCTCTTCCTGGCCTGGAGAACTTATCCAGACCTTCCTCATATTGCTGTAATATAATCTAAGGCATCTCATTTCTATAATGGGTTACAGAGACTATAATTCAGTTTACAGTAGCATCGTACTTTGTAAATTATATTTTCAATAATATAGTGGAAAGGCAGATTCTGCCTAACCTCTGTATTCTTTGAGCATACAACAAAAGCTGTTGACAGTACCAAAGCTTACGATTTCTTTGGTTTTCCAGAATGCATTATTTAAAGTTTCGCATAAAATATTGATCTAAGGCTGTGTGTTTGCAGAGATATAAACTGTAGTGTTGAGTGAAATCAGGTATTAGAACCCACAGTTGGTGCGATTATCAGTGGCTGTCAATCACCGACTGATGCACTTCCTATAGAGTGAAACCAAACCTGCATTCGCAGTGTATGGTAATCTAACCCACTCAGGGCTTCAAACCTTTAGCAACGTATCAAGAGGCACAACCTCCAGCTGGGTTACAGGGAAATCTGAAGATCCACCGGGGTTCAGTGTAAGACATTACTTCTAATCTATGTATCAGAATTCAAATTCAAAATAACTTTTTTTGTTCCTGACGGGCAATTAAAGGCACACAGGGCAGCTGAACAATGACACAATGACATAAAGGGCAACAGTATATCAGTCATATTATCAGTCAGACAAATATTTGGCAGCTTTGTAAGTGCTTTTGAAAGGCTGTACTCCACTGAACACGGGCTAACGTGTTTTACGAGCCATTCAGCAATAGCTAAACACTCATTAAGCCTCAGAAACACTTAAGTCACATATTCTTAAATGGTATGAGGTACATAAAAAGACGTCAGAAAGAGGGATGTTGTATCTATAAATGATGCAGGGAAGTGTTATCTCAGGTAACTACCACTGAGTTACAAACCAGCTGTTTTCACTGGAGAATTACTGCTTGAAAGACTCAAAGAGCATGTCAAAGCTGTCCCAGGTTAAATGCCTAATGTGTAAACGTTTCTTAGTCACGTAAAACTAAAATTAAGTTAAATTTGCCCATTTAAAGTATGTCTAGCTGGAGTAAGTGATTGTTTAATTTGTAATTCCAGACACATTTAAAATCAGGTGTCTTTAGCACTGTTTACACAATTTTCAAGTATAAAAACACTAACAAGCCTTTAAGTCCCATTTGTTTTATTTCCCTTTTGGAAAACATCATGGAATATATGATCACTGAGGGGAGACATCCTGAGCTGATAATGATGATAATAATGATACTCATGCAATATAATAATTATATCTTTGTTTATAAAAGCACAAGTGCAGATATATTGGATTGTTCTGGATTTTGTATATTCCACCTATTTTATTTAAATTTCCCTTTAATTTACTCCTGTACAAAGGCCCAGCAGTAATGAGACTTCTCTGCCGGCCAGGGGATTCAAACCAGCAACCTTCCACACATGGTACAGACTCGTAACATGTTAGTGTCACAGAATGTGAAAATGTCTGTTGGATCTACACTAGAAATGTAGCTACATGCGCAAATAAGTTTGTTTGCTACAAATCATCATGCACTTAGGTAGTAAAATAAGCCAGTGAATTTGGTTCCTGCCCCCTGGTTGGCAAAAATCCCTCCCCCAATTTATTTCTAGCTACGGGCCTGTCCCTCCACCCTTAAAGTATGTCAACTTATTTATGACACTCAGAACTATTAGCACTGGTTGTAAAATGTACAGTGCCACTGCTGCAGTAACAAAATAATGAAATGATGTTAATGATTTATTATACATTTTTAAATTAAGAGTTCGGTTTGTTTTTATACATTTTTCAGTGTGCATTTTACCCCCCCCCAGAGTATACACCCAACATAGGACAGGCCTCCGTCCTGGATAAGTGTTTGGATGATGAATGGATCGATTATTATTTGTTTAAATAAAGTGAAAAACCCAAACCCTCTCACTATTTTAAAGCACTAAATCTCTTCACTCTGTAGCCAGCTGAAGGACAACATGAACCACAGCTTCAGGGAAGTCAGCCAAGACTTTACTGATACCAGAGCACCGCGTCACAGGCTGGGAGCTATGAGTTTAGGGGAGAATAATAAAATTGTATCTTTCCACAAAAGGTGATGTGGTTTGGAACAACTGTCGCTGTAGTAACAATGAAAGACTGTCCTTAGATTTGGCAAAACAGACAGTAGATTTTTGGGTTCCTCCCATTGGTATTAGTCCTGTGTTCTCTTTTCTTTGGCTCCTGTGTGAGCAGTCATTAGTGTACAGCTAATTGAATATTCCCTCGTCAACAAAGACTGCATGCAGCATATTATGATGTTACCAGAGAGCCAGATGACATGATATTATTTTCTTGCTGATAACAGGCAGCTTTCCAGGCATCCTAACATGTCCAGTTGTGCTTTAGATTTTTGGACACTTTTTAATTTGATTTCAATTTTGGATCTGACTTCAGTTTTAGCAAATTAATGGTTTTTAAGTTAATTTAATTTGATGAAGTAATGAAGTACATCGATACTCTTATAGCACATTTGTATACAGTTGTTCTTTTAAGATGTATTTAGGATACAATTAATTTTAACTACCGCATTTGTATAAGATGGTCAGATGTAATTAAATGGTCAATACATAAAAATTATGGCTTAGATAAGATTGAAAAACGCGGCAGTAGTAGCAGAAGGGCAATGACCTCAGCAAGATGGATGTCACAGTTACAAATTACGCTGGGAAATATGTTCTCAGATAGCTACAATAAAGTGATGGAAGATTAATGGACTCATTATGGAATTAATCAGGCATTTTAGTAGCTTTCTCAAATGATCAATTCAGAAGGTAATCTTGTGCAGGGAAGAGAGACCTAGGTGGTCATTCATTAATTGATTAATACCATAATTGTGAATGAGGGCATTGCGTAATGGACACCACTGAGCTGCCCAGGCCTCACCTATGGATTCGGGCAACTGCTGCAACATATTGGAAGACAGAAGGAGGTCTTCCAAGGACTCGCACCCGGAAATTTCTGTGTCCAGCGTCTCGATCCTGTTCTTCGATAAGTCCAGGTACCTCAGCTGTCTCAACTTCCCAACGGACTTTAGGGGCAAGAAAAGGAAAAAAGTTTCAGAGGGGTCATCATGAATGGTCTGTGGGGCCTAGAGAGGGCAACAGCTCGCTTATGACTATTATGACTGAAAAACACCAGGACGTGAACACATTGAATGTTTCAGCATTTTAAATGGGACCTATTATGCTCATTTTAATTGATTTTAATTGGATTTTTGGGGTCTAAGTACTAGAATAGATTTATATACTTCAGTGTTCCAAAAACAGATAATTTTTCTTGTACTTTACATCTACCAGAGCTTTAAGCCCTACCCCTGATGACCCCAGTGTGCTCTGATTAGTCAGCTTGCCCCACATGCCAATAAGAATTATGTTACATGGTGACCTCATCATGTCACAGAAGTAAGAGCTATAATTCCAACAAGGCATTTCAGGCTAATTAGAGAAGAGTGGTTTCTGTGGTCAGAGTTACTCTTTTTGGAGTGTACTTTGGGCCTTAAGACTCTGCAGACCATTTACATGCACATAAAGCCATATAACACACTAAAGTAAAAGGATAAACCGAAAAAGCATACAGTTATATGTCTTCTTTATGTTATGATGCATAGATTCCTTACATGAAGCACTGTGAAATAAATTTCACTGGCAGGGTAAGATAGAGTGAGCTACTTACCCCTGGCATTGTCTGCAGTGAGTTATTGTCCATCCACAGTTCTTTCAGATTGTATATCTGCTCCAGGACCTCTGGCTAAAACAGAAAGCAGGTGTCTAGCACAAAGGCAATTCAGATAAGTGCCTTTGCAGAGGGAATTGAAATGTCAGCTTCTGTAGTTATAATAAACTGTCGAAATTTTTATTGTATTTCTCTTCATTTTACAAGATTTTCAACAATAACGACAATGAAAACCTGTGTATATGTGTGTGTGTGTATTATGTTTATATTACAATGTTCCTCATAATGTCAGGTCCCCACAAAGATCCGTCAATGCAATCAAAAAACTAAAAAAAAAAAGTAGTGTATTTTGTTTGGTTACTTATGGTTAAGGTTAGGGCCGGATGGGGGTTAGGGTTATGTTGGGATTAGTGTTTTCCCACAGAAACAAATGCTGAGTCCCCACAAACATATAATTACAAATCTGTGTGTGTGTGTGTGTGTGTGTGAGAGAGCGAAGATAAATGATATCTGTTACTATGAAGCCAGTGCCTTCATAAAGAAATCTGAAGAAATAACTATTTTACTTTCTACAGAATTGAATGATTTTTGACTGGACCAGTCAAACAACTTTGTGGGCCAGGGTAAATTTACAAGAATGTTTATAAAATCATTCAAATCTGAATACAAAAACAGGAATCGCTATTAAATTTTACAAGAATGTTTGTAAAATCATTCAAATCTGAAAACAAAAACAGAAATCGCTATTAAATTTTACAAGAATGTTTATAAAATCATTCAAATCTGAATACAAAAACGGGAATCGCTATAAAATTTTACCAGAATGTTTATAAAATCATTCAAATCTGAATACAAAAACAGAAATCGCTATTAAATTTTACAAAAATGTTTATAAAATCATTCAAATCTGAAAACAAAAACAGAAATCGCTATTAAATTATGAAAGCATGAACTCTGGTTTCACTTTGGATACGAATTACACAATTTCTTAAGGATACCTTAAATTCAATATGAAGGATGTTTCTTATAATTTATTTATTTGTCAACAGTGATGAGTTCCACTATTTTCTTAGTTACTTTTTGATTCTTTATGAAACAGCAGAGAACGTGACAGTCCTTGGCAACCATTCAATGCCTCCTGTTCTCGCTGGAAACAGCTTAAACGCTTGGCTTAAGCTGTCGACTTCGTGTGCAGAAGCACATCTTGTCCTTTGTCGTTGCCCTGGTACTTATTTCTTCGTTATTGCCTTTCATCACAAATCTACACTGTTATGTAACTAGTGCAAATACATATCGAGTTAAGGTTTGGTCTGTGACTGAAGGGTCTAATAGATTAGAGGCCTGGTGTATAGTAAGGGGGAAAGTCATCTGTGAAATGTATAATTACGTTGCTGTGACTAAATTATTGGATTTTCAGAGCAACAATATCACATGTAAAGTATAATACAATTTCACACTTCAGACGGCTGAAACAGAAAAAGGTAACATTCACTGCAGTTGTGAATCATTTAAAATGATTTTTCTCTAATGAAATTATTATTATATTATTATTGTATGACAAAGACAAATTTTTCAATTCATATTACCATTTCCACACGTTAATATTTATTGTACATAGAATTTTAATTGCATAATATATACAGGCTTGCCAACTTTGGTCAGCTGGCTAGAGTGAGATTTTCAATTTGAGAAAAAGCTACACATATTTACAGTATATGTATGTAGGAGTTTCTATTACCTTGAAAATAGTCTGTAGGTTTGGAACCTACTCCAGTGCTGCAGCTAATTTTAAGTTTATAATGGAATAGTATGGATTTGCCATAAAATTTCTTGTGTGAGTGTCTGAAAGCGTGAGTGTTATGCCAGATGTGCTAGAGTTGGCAACCCTGTTTACATTGGTTAAGCAAACAGTTAAACTGCTGTGTAGCTGATCTGAGAGAGCAGAAGATTCATTTTGACATTGAAAGGCTACGGAAATAATGCCTCAAGTATCAGTGTCTAGATAGAAAGAAAAGGTAGCAGAACTACAAAACAGGAACCCTCAGAAACATCAATTTAGGATAGTTAAAGAGAGTAAACTGTGAAAATTTGGATGGATTTTTGAAGCAGCAGGGAAGCCAAATTATTACTGATAACATCCCCATCCTGCTACAGCAAATGCCATCTCGGCAGTTTTAAAAGGAACTGGAAGAGTGGAGGCTGGCCCTTTAAGGGCTGAAAAAAAACACACGGCTTGCGGGCCCGGAAAATGAAAACTCTTGCTCTTTACCTCACTGAAGGGCTCACAGAGGCACAGCTTGCCGGAGGGCAGTGCAAGATCTAAAATGAATAAAACTAATAAAAGGAAAAGGGCAAATGGAGATGTGCTGAAGTGGCACTGCTGGTTATGAAATTCAGACGGGGGGACCCACGGGTGTCCTGACTGCCATGATGCGTTTCCAACAAAGAACCAAGATCCTGCAATGATTTTCTCTGTATCTGACACTTATGCACACCTGTACTTCTCATTATGGCAGACGTGACTGGATCACTGCCTCAGCCATGGGTTTTGACTACAGTCTGCATCCACACTGTCCATTTGCTGCACCCGTACTTAATGAGCTTCACACTAGCTAACCTCTCGCTAACAGCTGTGCAGAATTGAGTGGAAGACAATCCTGAAATGCAGCCCCAGCCTTTACATATAAATGCCCGCACCACTCTTCCCAGGGGAATGCAAGTACAACACTCGAAGTTGGATGGAAACCACAGCCACTGCAAAATGCATTGACGAGTAGTAAAGTTCTTGGTGAGTAGTATAATGTATCCTTAGAATGTTGGTTGCAGTATTTTTCAGATTTGGCCTCTTTTGAGTGTCATACTCCTGCGTGTTCATTGAGTTAAATATCTTGCTGAGAGATTTTCATTGCAAAACACAAGATCAGGTAGACAGACCTTGTTAAGCTAATGTTACAATCCTGAGTTCAGAGTAAATCTGATGTTACAGCTCTGTGCTTTTTCCAGAAAGACCAACAATGTGCTGAGCATGAACTCAACGATTGACTGGGATGCTCAGTTAATTAATCCTCCATCGCCTAACCCCAATAGGCAT
>JAODJX010000035.1:22506923-22518814 GCA_026776945.1 Isichthys henryi | reverse complement strand
ACACAAATTCCCCCACGTTGCAAAAACGAATCCCCCCCCCCCTCCAAAAACAAAAAAAACAAAAAAACCTGGAGGAGCCAATCAGGCATTAGACTGCTTCTGATGCCCTTAGGTGAGCCATAGTGACACACGCATCAAGATCACAAGCCTTCATCTAAAGTACAGAAACTAGAGGGAAAAAAATGCAAATTTTTAAAGATAGATAGATAACACAATTCAAAAATTAACAAGTGACTAAGGGAGACACAAAAACCACTCAAGTTCTGGTTTCATTCAATTAATGACTGCGATATATCTCTTTGCTTTAAAAAGTCATATTATTGATGTTCTGTTGGAATATCGCTATTAGAACGTTATTCAGATTCAACCGAGGCACCGACTGGATTCTTGTGTCAGACCGTCTTTTAGAGCAGTGTTTCCCAATCAGTCCTTGGGGACCCACAGACAGTCCATGTTTTTGCTCCCTACTGGAAGCTGGGAGGGAGCAAAAATGTGGAGTGTCGGGCAGGGAGCTCGGAGGGAGCAGATACATGGACCGGCTATGGGTCCTTCAGGACCAGATTGAGAAACACGGCTCTAGAGTACTTGGACACATCTGTTTTCTGTTATGCTCCATTCCAGCTGGGAGATAGAGCAATTAGCAGCTGGTTTGTTACTGGATATCAAGAGCTCCATGGAAACAGATTCATTAGCTCCCTAAGGAGATTTCAGTATGCATTGATCTCAGAAGCGTCTCGCTAAATGGCTGCGGACCCAACCATACACCATTATTTATGAAACTCAATGAGGCAGTAATGACACAACACATTGCACACAAACACAGAGAAACATCATCTCAGCTAAAACCCCACTCACTAATTCCATATGGGTTCAAAGAAAACCCATTTCACTCTGGCAATATTTCCTCTGTTGTAAATTATATGCCATCTTCCCAAGGGACATAATTATAGTTTGGAATCCAGAGGACAGCATTTTATGTGACGCTGCAGGTGTGTGTTTCCCCACAGAGAGCTACTTCCCGTGTGACGTATTCCACTGGGCACCGTTTCTGCCCCATTGGCCGTTAAAGCTTTATCCAAACATCAGGAGAAAAGCCTGGATGATGGAGGAGATGCTGAACTCAGAAGCATGTCTCCTCTTAGGGGGGCACTGATCACCTTCACTTCAGTATTTTTTCACACAAGCCCCATGAGTCTGGCCAACGATGGAGACGTGGACGTAACCGGGCACTCAGCCTCGTACTACTGCACATCGCGGGAAGACGTCCTTCAGTAAGCAAGCAAACTGACGCATGGTATATCAAATAAATCCCCTTCCATGAAGACTATCTGCATCTGCAGATTATTATTACGAATGCGCATTCAGGGCGTATTTCCCCAGATGCTGCTGGGAGAATGATGAAGTCTTGGTGATCCTGGGGGAATCGTTTGCTCCCACTTCTTCTTTGATGATTCAGACCCACTATATATGCTTATTGGGTGCGAGGTTGTCAGTGTGTGTATATATTAACAGCTATATTTCATGGCCCCGCCACCTATATGGGTGAAAAAACGGCCTTTCATATATCGAGGGTGTGTAGGATGCACTTGGAGGGGGGCAGGGACAAGTGTCTGGAATATAATTCATGTTGGGTGATCTGGGGGGGGGGATAAATATTCACAGTGATGGACTGTGTAATCTGCGTATTTATATACAGTATATTTAAGGCTATGTCCACACCAGTGTTAATTTTGACAGCAAATTTTTATTTAGTTTTAGTCATAGTCTTTTGACTAAAATGTAATTTAGTTTCAGTCAAAATTTAGACATCTAAATTATTTTAGTTTTAGTCCAGTTTTAGTTGGCTAAATATCATGATTACAATCGACTAAAACTACAGTTGATTTAGTCGACTAAAATGAAAAGTGCAAAGTGTAATGTTCGATTTCTTCAATTTCAGAAAGTCATTATGTTCACCAAGATTAAATTAAACCAATGTTAAGCAATGGTATTAAGGTCTGACTGTGCAGTACCCAAAGACACAGATTTCACTCTTATTTGAAACACAAACATGTGTTCATTTACCCATAAACTGAGTACTGTAAAATCAGTGCCATTAGTGCAAAAATAAAATCACTTCAAAGAAAAAGTGCATAGGCTATAATGCCACCAGGCCTGCTCTCTCTGAATAGTAAAATAAAAATATTAAAATAAATATTTGTAGACATAGTTTATTGGTGATTTCATGTTCGTTGAAGTTTCCGTTTTTTAACAACTGTATGAAGTAATGTTATTTGTTACATGAATCAACTCAGCTGAAACAAAAAACGTTTTCAGGATTGCCAAATCTCAAGCATCTCCCAAGATACTCAGACTTTCAAAAGCAAAAGTTTTTGAATTGTACTGAATTAATTTGATATTGCAATGTTGATACAACTAATAAGCTACTTAAATATATATCATACTAAATAGTTAGACATTACGATATTCCGGACTTTTGCTTCAAGAATTTTTCTCTAACTGGATCTCTTTAAATTTTAGTTGAATACCCCTGCCCTACGAGAACTACATTAGTTCTGATTGGGTCTCTTCTCTGGAAAACATTTTCGTCTCATTTTTATTCATTGACAAAAGTGTCAATACACTTCGTCATAGTCTTAGGCCTCACGAAATCATTTTTATTTAGTTATCGTCTCCTTTTAGTCTGAAAATAAAGGTCGTTGGCGATAACCATGATGAAAATTTTTCCTCAACAAAATTAACACTGGTCCACACTGCTATGCTTTTGTTTAAAAACAGAAAATGAAATTTATCCAGACAGGTGTTTTCACCTCAAAAAGTTACGAAAGTGGGTCCATCCTGACTGAAATGAACAAAAATGTATATGACATAGCTACTAGCCAACACCGGGCACCCAAAAACAACAATAGAGACTGACAAAAATCTTTTTGCAAAAAATATGCAGCAGTCACACTGTAACATGCTATTTAGCTTCATACAGATCAGCAACGGAGAACGCATCATTGAAAGCAGCGCCAAGGGACAGGGGAACACTTTCAGGGGCTCACACACTAGTGATTAGGGAAAAGGAACGATCCACCTGCCGGTGCCCCTCTGTCCCGACTGGAAAATGCATCATCAGGGTTAGGATGCACACTGAATATCAGTACTGAGATCAGTACCTATGATACCAAGCTTGGTATTGGATCGAATCAAATCATAAAGAAAACCAGCAGTATCACCCATCCTTCCCGTTTACTTTGTGCAGTATGACCGGTTCAAAGAAGGAGAAGTTGTAACCAGCAGGATTAATTGAGGGAAGGTCTACGTGAGGATTCAAGTTCAGTTAGGGAGCTTTTAGAATCTGTGTTTTTAACGTACTCGCCATTCGGCAAAATACTTCCCATGATCCCAAAATCCAGGGCTGAAATTTAATCCCTCCCCTGTATACCACGTTCATGAACAACAGTATGCATGGACTCGGATACATTGCGGTTGTCATAATGCATGTTATCTAATTTGAATGTTTTCTAATGGCATAGCTTGACCCCCCAACAAAAAATAAATATATTCAAGTCTACTATTGTAACGCGGCATTGTTTTCTACTTATATCTGTATAGAAAGGGCACGTCCTCCACGATTGAGACAGAAAGTCTAAGGAAGCAATGCTCTTTGGTGCTCCATTGGTCTTGTGGAATAGCGTAGCGACCATCATAAAATATATTATGTCATCTGGGTACCATTTGCCGACAGTCTCATTCATACTGAAGATTCAGACATACTGTATTTTGCCTGCTACATAGCAGAAAAGTGTCATTTCAGACACACTCTCCATTTTTCACTAATCCACATTGCAATGCTATTTTTTCAGAAATATATGGCTCTTATTTTCAAAAAGTTCTCTTTTCAGAGGTTGAAAACTACAAGGTGGTGTGAACGTAGGGCAAAAATTAAGATTAATGTGTGCATTTTTAAACACAAACATAGCAGTGTGGATGTAGCCTAAATGGTCCCCTAGTCAATGAAGAAAAGATGATCTACGTATTATATTACTACTTAAACAGGAATCATAATTTTAAAAGGTTCACACTATTCAGTTACTAGAAAACGATCCATTAAGTGTGTTGATTCTGACTTAACTGTGTTTATGCTGAACTGCATCTGTTTTTTGTCATCTAGAAAAAGAACCTTTATGTGTTTATTTTGCTATAGCAGGTCCCCCCCCCAAAAAAAAAAACAAAAAAAACATTAGGTTGTGCATTGCAGTTATTCTCCACAGAGGAATGACATTGCATTCTCAGGATAAAAATCAGCACTCACTTTGGCAACGTTTTTAGGTGATTCTCCCGTAGCTCCAGAATGCGTAACTTTGATAGTCTGAAAAGGCATTTGAGATGAAAAAGTAAGCATTAAAAAGGTTGCAAATATGTACTTTTTCAGTGCAGCCATTAGCGGAGCAAATGTAACTTACATTTCATGGTCTGCTTACCAGCAACAAAACAATCTGATCCAAGGAGTGCTGTGTAAATAACAACGTGTTTCTTTCCCGGTAAAGAATCATACCTCATTCAGTCTAATTTGGAACGACATCACTCAATTAATTTAGTACCAACCTCTGCCGAATAACGGTACCCATTACAACACAACGGTAAGGTGTTTCAGGATGTAACGCTAAAATATGCCTGTCACTCTGAGGCCCCCTAGAGGACGGTGGACCCATCCGCCTACAGCGCCGTAAGCCGGGGAGCAGCGCCAGACCCCACGAGCGGCTCTCACCTCCCGAAGTTGGCCGGGAGGTATTCCAGAAAGGCATCGTTTAAGAAGAGCTGCGTCAGGTTGAGGAGCTGCGTGAAACCGTCCGGGAGCCTGAGGGAGAGGCGATGGTCAAGGTGGCGAGTTTCCCCTTAGAGGCCACGAGAGACGCCAAACTGTCCTAATCCCATACAGCCCTCTGTGTGCCAGGCACTGCCAGCACCTTCACCCGCACGTCATCGCGGCGGAACACCACGAAGGTCTCCTTACAAAACACAGGCCCATTCCCCAAAGCCTCATGGCGGATTAGCTCTGAATTTATGCTTAAAAATATGTCTCTGCCCCTCTGTCCTGCACAATTACAGCAAACACAAATCTCCAATTCCATTATAACTACTAGTAAGAGGAGCCAATTCAATATTTAATGGACTGAGTTCATATGCCTGTGGTTATTTTGTAATTTTTAAGAATGCATGGCCTTTTAACCTGCGTTCAGTGAGCAGGGTCGTCCAAGAGGAAAGCACTCGCTGCGGATCAGTCCCTCAGCAAACTTCCAGGAACATCCTGGTGCTCGTTCACTTACTTGGTAATGGGATTGACGCTGGCTTCCACAACTGTTAGGCATTTACAGCATTTAATGTTATCGGGAAACTCTTGAATACCTAAACACAATATAAGGCATTATAATACAGCAGTGGCAGCTGCCTTTAGAAATATAAGCTACATGCACATATAGTCTTACAAATAAATATACTTGCTGTGAATTAGTTTAGAAATAAATACTGTAATACTGCTGATCAAATACATACAGTATAGCATTGAATTAAACTGGACTAACAGCTGTACAGATTTCATCCCGTCCATCACTTACCATTTTTACTGATGTCTAACTCCTTCAGGTTTACAAGGCTAGCGATGGTGGTTGGCAGGTTGGAGAGGTCATTGTCGGGAATACTCAGTTTTCGGAGCGCTTGACAGTTAAACAGTTGCTATAAAAGAGAGAAAGAGATCCACTTAAACAGAGGTCGAAAAACCATTAAAGGATGGTTTACGGTCATTATCCTGGGAGTGGAAAAATATAATCACTCTGTATCCAATATGCATCTTGGGAGTCTCAAAACAACATCCTGTCGTGAAACTGCCCTCAGAAATTAAGCCAATTGAACACAAGAACATTTCTAAAAACATCCAAAGGAAATTGTTTTACTGCGAAGGGTTGACAGCCCATCCTGGGTTGTTCCCCTGCTTTGTGCCCATCGCTTTTCTGATAGGCTCCAGACTCCCTGTCACCCTGAATAGGACAAGCGGGCACAGAAAATGGATGGATGGAATTGTACAGTGTACAATAGATATAGAAAAGGATCACCTCCTGTCAACAAAAAATAATTTTTGTCACTTTACAGTATGAAATGAAAACACAACAGAAAATGCACATGTCCTTATTTTTCACGAATAAAAAACAAGAATAATCGAGATTGAAAAAGGATCACGTCCTGCGTTAATTCCTACTACTTTTGCTTTAATAACAGAGTCTGAACAGACATTTCTCTACCACCTTAGTGCACACCGAGCAGTACTTGCCCACTCTTCCTTACAGAACTTTCAGAAGCTCAGTCAGATTGGATGGTGAATGTTGGTGGGCTGCAATCTTCAAGTCAGTCCCCATTTCAGTGGGGATTAGGTCTGGGCTCTGACTAGGCCATGCAAGGACAATTCCCTTTTTCTCCTTCACCCTCTGCTCAATATGGCGGTGTGCTTCGGGTCGTCGCCATGTTGAAAGGTGAAATATCTTCCCACCTTCAAATTTTCTGACAGGGGGCAGCAGGTTTTCCGCAAGAACGTGATGGAATTTTGCCACAACCGTTTTCCCTTCTATCCTAATAAGTGCTCTAGTCCCAACAGCAGTGAAACACCCCCCACAACAGGACCCTACCCTCACCATGCTTTACTACAGGCATGGTGTTCATTGAACACTGAGGTGTATTGGCTTTCTGTCAGATGTTCTGTCGGGCACTGAGGCCAAAAAGTTTGGCCTTTGTCACATCTGGCTATGGCACCTTTGTCCACTTAGCCTCAGAATCTTCAAGGCAAACCTCAAACGAGACTTAATGCGACCTTTCTTGAGGAGAGGCTCTTCCTTGCAGTTCTCCCAGACCAAGCCAGATTTGGAGAGCACTTCTGATATTGCTGTCAAATACACACAATAACCACTCCTTCCGAGTCGCCATTCGCCACTTGGTAGCCTCTCTTCCTCCTCACTCTGCCATCCAGTTTGGACAGACAGACTGATCCGGGCAGGGGCTGGGTAGTACTGTACCAAACACCTTCCACTTCTTAATTATGGACTTAACCAGACTGCAATGGATAGATAAGGTTTTTGAGATCTTTTTGTACCCATCTTCTGATTTGTGTCTGCCCCCAACATTGTCTCAGAAATCTTTTGAAAGATCTTTCCACCCATGCTCTAGGAACAGCTGCACTTTTTCACTACTCCTAATTATCACTACTGGGAGCAGATTAGCTTGGCGTGTGATCTAGAAGGTGAATGTCTATATCTGATTGAGTTTACCTGATTGAGTGCTGTTCTTGGGAGTGTGGGTGCAGGGGGGAGGGACGAGTGATCCTTTATCAATTTAAATTATTCTTGCTTTATATTTTTAATTATTTTTCATGACTTTCGATATTCTTTCTTTCACTTGGATATTATCAGTTGAATTGAGTAAATAAAGCTGGACAAATTCAATTCTATTGTGGTTTTAATTTCAGTCTGTAAAGTGACAAAATGTGAATTTTTGACTGGGGTCCTTTCTACACCCGCTGAGCCTTAAACAGAGAACTTTCACTCCAGTGCAGTATTATTAATATTGTTAATAGATCTTTTAATTAATATTAATTCAAATCAATGCTAGGCTTTGATTTTTCCCAGATTGAGGTGCATGGTTTAATTGCAAAATCCAAATCGCTATCCAGACTCAGGGTTGGAAGCCAAGCACAGTTAGATCAGGTGCAATCAGAGGGAGAGAAATCATGCCAAGTCAGACAATCAAGGCAAGAGATCAAAAGCCAGAGAAAAACAAAACCACCTCTCAACCCACAATTCAAAAATGAGAGATGAGACTCCACAGCAGTACTTGTATCCAGAGGGTTCAAGAAGTCACAGGTAACATGGAACAGGTTTCTGGTATTGTAAAGTTCCACCATGTTCCTGATTTGATTGTCATATTAATATGTAATACAACTAATCCGCAGTAATATAAATTAGTCCTGATCCAATTTTTTTGTACCCTGATCTAATCCATTCAATATCTTCTGACTCCGAATCCCAATCCAATCTTAAAATAATCAAATAAATTATATATATCACACACACAGACACACACACACAAATATATATATATATATAGGAGACTGCTTGTCAATTAACTTTTTTTTTTTTAACTCGCAACAGATCTTACAGAAGTATAATTTGCCTTTCCATTTATTACTACTCGAAATGAATGATTTAGAACTACCAGTCTAATGTGATTTTTTTTGTAAACAAATGAATAAAGTAATGATTTTTGTTATGAAACCAGTAAATTTGCAGTATTTATTTCAGTTTGCTGAATTAAGCAAGCATCTCACCTTGGATAGGATGCCAGTACATCATCAGTACATTCAGACTTACACATTATGGGTAATTCAAAGTCAGCGGTCAGCTTAACTGCGTGTCTTTGGACAGCACAAGCAAACCCAACACAACTGAGGAAGAATCCAACACAATACAGGAAGAGCAAGTGGATCCGCAGACACCACATCTGAAGTATGTGCCTACTGAGCCCCAAAGCTGTGCTCCGGCTGGTTCATATTCTCTAAGTTACGTATCAGCTTTATGATTTCTGCTGAACATTCTTATTTTTTGATGAAAAGAAGAAGATCCTCAGGTTATTTGGACATTTTGACCCCTGCACTGCTTGGTAATGAATATGCATCTGCGATAAAAATTAAGAGACCACAGCACAAGTTTTCTGTTTCAGTCATTTCTCAATTTATGGGTGTTCGACTATGAATAATACATTTTGCAAACTGCACCCTGGACCTTCTATGTTTCTCATTAATGAAGGGCTTCTTCCTTGCTTAATGGACTTCGGTCCTGTTTCTAGAAGTCTGATACAAACTGTGAATAGCAGTGCACTTCACATCTGCACTTAATGTTTCCCATTCTTCTCAAAGGTCACTTGATGTCATCCTTGGACCCCCGAGAAGCTGTTGGATAAGTTAACACTCATCTCTGGCATTAGAATGTCGCTTCTGCCTTTTACCTGGCTGGTTTCTGGTTGTTCCCAGTGTCTCCTGCTTCACCTTATTCTTGTGTACTACTGTCTTAGACATTTTGAACCTGGAAGCACCCTGCTGTTCAGCATAACCTTCTGCCAGCAGAACCATGATTAAACCAGGATTTAGAAATGCAGATTAGTTTAAAAACATTGAGTGGTCTCTTAATTTATTCCGTGGCTGTAAGACATCAGTCCAAATGGCAGCCACCCAGAAACCATCACTTAACTTCCTTTTCTCTTGCCCTCCTTAATTCCCTAATTCCTAGACAGGACATGTGACTTTTCAACATGAAGGTTTCTTAGGAAAGCAGGGCAGCAATCATGGCCTCGTCAACATCTTTCAACAGCATTTAATAAGAGCTGAGTGGAAACAAAAATCACAGCAAAATAACAGACTATAATAAAATGGTTATGCTGGGAGAATTAACCTCCTGGATGATCATCCTGTGCAATAACATGTTTTAATAACTCCCAGCCCATTGTCCTCCCCCACCTTGGGCAGCTCCTCTATCTGGTTGGCATCCAGGTACAGCTCCTCCAGCGTTCGCTCGAAGCTGAAGATCTCCTTGGGCACCTGCTGCAGGCTGCAGTGGGAGTAATCCAGCACGGAGATGACCTCCTCCTCGCCACGGAAGCATCGGCAGGGCACCAGACGGCCGATGATCTTCCTCTTGGTTGTCATCTCCAGAGACTGCACTGACAAGGCAGACAATCAGGATGAAAGGAGAGTAAAGTTCATGGGTCAAGATGCATCACAAATTCATCTGAAATGCAGAAGAGTTCACAATAACATCACATGACTCTATTTAGATTGTACCTTGTAGATTTCCATATCAAAATAGCCATATAAACCTGATGATTAGGTCAGGCATTCCAACAGAAAATGTACAGTAGACCTGTCCACATCGCGGGGGTAAAATAAATAAATTAATAAATTAAAAAGGAAAATAAATTAAAAATAAAGGAAAAAGAAAAATAATGCTTTTCTTTATACTATAGTTTTTGGTTTTACTGTTTGGCTTTTAATTTTATCATATTGCTTTTAAATTTACTATATTGCTTTTGTCATATTGCTTTTAATTTGACCAGATTGCTTTTAATTTTACCAGATTGTTTTTGCTACATTGCATTTAATTTGACCAGATTGCATTTAATTTGACCAGATTGCATTTAATTTTACAAGATTGCTTTTAATTTTACCAGATTGTTTTTGCTACATTGCATTTAATTTAACCAGATTGCATTTAATTTTAGAAGATTGCTTTTAATATTACCAGATTGCTTTTACTTTTACCATACTGCTCTTTGTTTTGCGTTATTGCTTTTAATAAAGGAACTATAGCTGTCAATCAACTGGCTCTAGGCATGCTTTCCTGCCCAGGCTGAGTAGTCAATTCCAGCACACATGAATCCTACTTTCTACTTGTTTTGTGCTCAAATCAAAAATGGAAAAAAATGGATACATTCTATTTTGTTTTTTTATCTGACACAAGAGGTGTAACTTACAGAAAATGTTTTAGTTAAATTGTGGTCACATTTTATTAATGTTGAAATGTGCGCATGTCTTACTACTTAGAACCTTTTTCTGGAGCCAGGGACTTTCGTAAAGTTCATACCACAGGAACTCGAATCGATTGTAGTTCCTGAGAAGCAGTATCTACTCCAGATTACGTCATTGTCCTTCGAACATAAACTACTGGGGAGGTGCAAGGATGAACTTGCCAACTGGTTGACGACAAACACCGGTGTTAACTTGGAATTGCAGGAAAAGAAAAGTAGGAAGAGTAGTGGAGCAAAAATTGAGCAGATGATATTATTTTTGTACCTTAATTACATTTTTAACATATCAATAAAATTTTTTGCTCGGGTCTCTATATTTCTGCATCAGAAAATTCAATCTATACCTAATATACTTTAGTCTAATATGAAATCAATCTTATCAGTGGGATCACAGTACATTGTTTTTTATTCTGTGGAAAACTAAAGATCCATCTGCTGGCCAGATATAAGATTCATAAACATATGTGATGGGTTCTTTAAGTAAAGTATAAATAAAAGCCTGTGTCCCATTTTGATTGCAATCGATCCCCTAATAACTAGCTAATAATACAACCGACAGTGGAAGCCACTTATATAGTGATCTCGTCAGTCTGGGGCACATTGATCACTATATGCGGATGATCGTTATTTTTAATGATCCGGTAACGAACTTTAAGTTTAAGTTTCCAGACAAGACTTTACTTTGGCTAGCTACTCAGCAAACAACATTCAAAAAAACCTAAACATATATATTAACATGATGAAGTTAGTTGAAGTTATGAACAACTACAAGATGAATATTAAAGAAATCATTACTATTTTCATTTGGAACATCAAGACATATCAAGTTATCACACTGAGTACCAAAGCATCTTGGCTCAGTTACCAGCCAAAACCTGTATACAACCTTTAAATAACTAGGGAAAAACATACCTGGAATGTTCGTCTGTAGTGTATATCGACCTGTTAAATTTAGTTCTTAGCTAAGAGAAATGCAGCAGTCTCCACTCTATCAGCTCCTACAGTAATATCAGCCACAACTGATCTATAACCAACACAGCACCTTAGGTTAAAGTACCACATTATTCAGTCAGTATGGTGACCCATAAATAAAATCTATGGATAAAAATGAATCAAACATAGATAAAAGGCTCCTATCTGAACGTCATATTCATACAACTGGTAAGACAACAGTAATTAATAACAACAAAAAAGTTATGGATGATGGGTGGTGCAGTGGTTAGCACTGTCGCCTCACACCTCTGGGACCCGGGTTCGAATCCCCGCCTGGGTCACATGTGTGT
>JAODJX010000035.1:22493918-22505631 GCA_026776945.1 Isichthys henryi | reverse complement strand
CTGCTGAGGCTACTGCCCCCGCGACCCGATCCCGGACCAAGCGGCAGATGATGGATGGATGGATGGATGGATGGATGTTTAATTTTACTCAAGGAAGTACCAGTCCAGCCCAGGGTGCTATGGAAACTGCGTGACGTAAGTGACAATTCTGCAGGGGCGAGAACACAGACTTACAATTCAAGCCTGACTTTAATGAAAAACTCCATCCATTTGTATATCCTTGGTTTTGACAGGGCCATTTGTACTGATTAAATTCCATTTTGCTCTCTGTTGCTAAATGACTTTGAGGAAGAGGAGAGAGCAACACTGGAAATTTGTACAATTTATTAGTTGGTTTTTGTGGGAAGAAGTACATGCAGGTCTCCGTGAAAATGCTGTTCGTACTTTTCAGTTTCCCCGTGCCATTTCAAATCTCCATCTCTACAAATTTCCAGACGCATTTATCTGCAGTTGGTACAGCGTGAACGTTTGCGTTCAAAAGGAGCAGGATCCAGCAGGCTCAGTGTACTTGTTAAAAATGCATGTCTATCCAACAGCCCAATTCCTCAGGGTCAGCTATGAGCCAACATGACCTGTGTGGTTTGCAGAAGCTGCAAATGGTTACCAAGGTAACAGCTTCCTGAGGTTAAAATGTATTTTTAAACGGGCAATTTCAAATTCATCTAATGGTCAATATAGCATATAGAACTCCAAGAAGCCAACAGATTAACAATGAAAACAGAATTCATTACAAAGCTTTTAAGAATGTATCATTTCACCAGTGTTATAAGAAACCAAATTACAGAAGAAACGAATAAAGTCTGAACATAAGCATTATCTTTTTAGCCAGCTACAGTAAATATAATCTTTATTCCATAACCACTTATCTTGCACACTGAGCCTTTCCCAGAATATTCAGGGCAAGAGATACTGTGGACAGGATCCATCACAGTGCTCACACAGTGGGACATTTTGAGATACCAGCTCCCCTACCTGCATGTCTTTGGACTGCAGAAGGAAACTCTTACAGTATCTTACAGTATCTGTAAGAAACGGCCTAACATTCTACCCAGAAGTAGCAGTGGGCAATGAACTTCCCAGCCGCAGAGGATTAAGTGTGCAATGACCCCCAGAGTTACGGCGCTATTAAATACAGGAGGGAGGAAATGGCATGACCTTAGTAACTGACAAACATCTTGAATAAACAGCCAATCGCAAAATAAGCAGAAATACTGCAGTCTGCAAAAAAAAAAAAAATGGTTGTTACATTTTTTTCCTGTGAAAAATTCATTTTGCAAAGCTGATTTCAGGGTGAAGCAGGATTTAATGTGAACGTCTGTTTGAGGAAGAGCTCACGGCAGAAAAATGGTGGCAGTAGTGGCAGCAGTGTGTGGAACATACTGACTCCGCAGGCTGTGCTCTCAGATATCATCGAGGATCATTATCATAAGAAGACCCTTGCTTGCCTGAAGGAGCTTCGGCAGTTCACCGCTTTGGGAGACTCCGATCGGTGCCGACAGCCCACACGAGAGAGTGCCTCTCTCACCATCGCATGGTTGTGCGGTCCATCGCAGTTGGGCATAACCTGCGTGCGTCAGTGACCCTCAGAACCGAACTATTTGACTCATTCTATTCAAGAAGGGGTCAGAAAAGTAACCCATATGGCGACACAGTGGGCCACCCAGGGCGCCACCTGATGAGGGGGCACGGACTTAACAAGCTGATTTCACTTAGTCTCAGACAGGGGGCGGCAGTGGTGAGGCTTGCCCAGGGTGCCACATGGCTATCCATCATCAGGTTCATCGTACAGCCAATATCGTGTACCTGGAAGAAGTAGAATCGTTCCCAAAGGCCTTCTGCAATAAGTGTATTAGAAAAGCCATGCAACAATATTGAGCAAGTAACCATCTCCGTCTTCTGGCTTTTTGAATAATTAAAACATCCCCTTGCACTGTATACACACTGGTCATTAGCTGCTTTGGCAACAGTGAAATATTGTGAAAGTCTTGATCGATACGGTAACACAGATGTATGAACATAATTCCCCTACGATCCTTATTGAATTGTTAGTAAATTGCCTATTACAAAAGAATAACTGGGCGGCAGTGCGCTGCTATAAATTGTTGTAAATTGTAATTGGATACAACGCTAAGGGAGAAGAGCGGCTGTCAGTGGAGGAACAGGCAGCCAGCAGCAGGAGTCACTGAGCCATGACCAGAGCAGGGCGGCCCTTCTTATTGGTGGATCACACTGGAGTAACTGAACCTTCGGGCTGTTCTTATTGGTGGATCGCACTGGAGTAACTGAACCTTAGCGGCCATACAGGCGGCGCTCCGATAATGAGGAAAATTACCAAACTACTGTCGCTTTTGCTGGGCCAGGGATGGAGTCTCTGCTGAGGAGATCATCCACTGCCTTTAAAATGTAGCACATTGGGCATGAGAGCAAAGTTAGGGGGCTCATCACTGAGCGACATCCAGTGCTGTTGGGTGAAGCTTTACTCAGAAAAATTATGAATGTCAAAAGTAATCATGATCTGATCCTTGGGAAATAAGCCCGATGAATCAGTTATGAACCAAGACACGCTAAAGTTAACATGCACTAGCAGAAGCTAACTTAAAACACGGTCTAGCTAGCAAGATATGATGCTACATTCAGATGTATATTTAATTCTCATTGTTCAATAATCATGTAACAATCTACTAAGAAACGCAGAAAAAGATGATTTGATGGCATATTCTTAGCTAAATCTATTTTCATTTTAGAAGGTAAAATACTGCACCCATAATGCCCTGGAGCTGTGGGGAGAGCAAACAGCACAGAAAGGTGCTGACTGCCTCAGAAGATGCAAACGAAGAATGTGGCCACCCTTTCAGTTAAACCGAAATGAAATCATAGGGGTTATTAACCATATTATAGCAGCTTTGAGCCTATTCTGGGAATCACGGTGAATGAGGCAGGGGACAGACTGTATGGGAAACAAGGCATCATTCACTGGCCTATCTAGCAACATATGACGCTATATTCAAATGTACACTACAGGCGAAAAGTCTGGGCCTACCCTTAGATTTAAAAAAATAAACAATACACTGCTTTGCAAACTTTTATTACAAGAAAATATCAGAAATACTTAAAACAAATGTAACTGACTGGTTCTGAACTGTATTGTAAGAATTTGCTGCACATTTTAAGTGCAATTTAATGAATGCAAGTGCCCAAATATGAAGTTCATCAAAATACCCCCCCACCTTTATCACAGCGGCAGATTCACTGCATCCTTTCCAGCAATTTCTGGAAATCGCTTGTGTCCAAACCCTTTTCCAGCATGCAGACAGTTCTCTCTCATTTGCTAGAGGCTCATTTTAAACTAGTTGGTCCAACAAGACCTTTCATCCACAAGACCTGCTACCCGTCCTGAACACTTCAGTGTCTGTGGTGTTTAGCCTGTAGTGTCTTTCCTGTTAAGACCATGAAGGCTTTTTGACTTTGTCAGGAACCTCTATTTAAACACAATAAAAAAATCACTAAATTATAAATGTTCTGATCAAGATTATAACAGCTCTGGTGTTCGGGTCGGCACCCACTCGTCTAGCATAAGAAACAGGAACAGAAAACTAGGACAACGGTTAAACCTCACAAACTTTTCTGGGACAAGGCAGACAAGTGGCTGTCGTTTAGTTTATTAAGACACAATCATGAGAGGCCAAGAGGAAATGAAGTTCTGACATTAGTAAGCGAACATCAATGCACTAAAGACAGACCTGATATTTCTTCTTCAAAACCAATACTTTCAGCCTTTGTGGCTACAAGCAATAAAATACTGAAAACTGGTCAGTTACACTAGTTTTAATTATTTCTTATTAAATATTTTCTTGTAATAAAAGTTTGACAAAGCAGTGTATTGTTTATTTTTTTAAAAATTCAAGGGTGGGCCAAACTTCTGGCCTGTAGTGTACATAGTACATAGTAGTGTTAATTCTAACTGTGCATGAGGAGCGTCGAATACACAGAGGCACAGGGTTAATATTTATAGTTAAGGGTTAATGAAAATAACATTTCCAAATGAATCACAGATGTATAGCTGTCATTCTAATTAGTCATTCTAATGCGGGATTCCTATTCCATTATAAAATGCTTTACATCACTATCAAAAACAAAAAACAATTATAGGAGCTGTGAGTTTAAGGAACAAAATTTTGTCCATTTATACCAAGCCACCCTCCTCTAAGCTCTGCCCCCTCAAGCACCTCCCATCAGAAAAACCTCTACCACTGACATTCTCTACCGGAGGGTGTGCCACTCTTATAAGTAAGGCAAACCTGATTCTTTCTGTGTCCAGAACAATGCATGAAAGCAAAAGATTAAGAGAAAAGGAAAAACAAGCTTTTCAACACGTTGAACATCCAGACCAAAATCATTCTTAGGTTACTGAACATAATATTTAACTGCATAATCAATATAATTTATACAATGTGGTGATTGCACATGTATTTACTTCAGTTAATTGTTGATTGTCAGCAAAGCATTGCATTATTCCATTTACATTGTGTCGGCTCCTGCGTCTCACACAACAACGGCATTCGCCATATTAGTTATACAGCTGGGTAATGGAGCCCCGCAATACCAACGACTTACAAACCAATGACTCACCTGAGTATATCTATTTCAGCTTATATGATGTTATATAAATATCAGAGTGCAATGATCCTGAAACTAATGCCCAGTCAGTGAATCTGATAATAAGAGGACATTTCTGGCTACCCAAAAATGCAGAAGATTGCTTAAACCACTTCCTAAAGCTTCAAGAACGAATTGAGCGTATCACTCTCTACCTAGGAGGAGACTACATTTTCAAAAAACTGCCACCAGCAGGATTCACAGAGGATAACGCCGGCCTAACAGCGGGTCCTGGTGACTTAATGCCTGTTTTTAAGCCACTTATTATTGTGTATTGGTGTTTGCTGTGTCTAGCTCATCGCTGATCTTCAGCCTCTAAGCAGAACGCGAGGTGGCAGGGGGCAGGCAGCCGCTGACACCTGTCCGGCCATCGCCAGTCCGGCTTTCGCCCCGACCTGCAGACCGGCAAGAGAGGAGCAGGTGGAGCTGGATCCCCGCTGTTTTTCCTCCTAGCCTTGGCGGGAGGAAAGGGCAGGTCTACACCACGCTTTCCTCCTTCCAGGCATGGCTGGCTGATGACACATCCCAGACTCGAACTCTGATGCAGGCACCTGGCGAGGGCATCTAACGCCTGTCACACCATTGTAGTGGCATTTAAAAGTTACCTTGGAAACTCGTAAGTTCGGTTTTCCAGGCTGCCCTGTTTTGTGGACCAGGTGGGTTGTTGTTGTCTGGTTGTCGGTTGCCTGGGTAACTGATTCTTCCAGAGCTGCCACTGGCTTTTCTCTGACAGCCCTATACAGCTTCCTGCACTCACAGCCTCTCGGTTTGGTGGGGTACCACAGCTATTTATGATTATGAAGGGACCTTACAGTGACAGATGCATTTTTAGCAAAATCATGTGAACCACAATTCCTGTACACACACACACACACACTGCTGAAGACACTGTCCCTACGACTATTCAGTCCAAGGTGAAACTTACAAACACAAAGCAAATCAAAATAGATTTTTATTCCCATTTATAATAATATAAATCTGTTTGTTTATTTTTTGCTATTTTATTTTATTTCACGTGCAGGCTCGGTCAGAAATCAGAATCACGATTGCAAGCTCTGAGGCAACAATATGTAAACATTGTGCAAGAAGGTGAATACTGCTGAAATCACTCTGCATAAATTTGTGCTCCCCTCTGTGAGCATGCAAAGTGAATCTGCTTATAAAGCTTAGAGAGCCTTCAAATAAATGTCATTACACAAGATCACCGAATTTTGATATAATATAATATAATATAATATAATATAATATAATATAATATAATATAATATAATATATAATAGACATGTTACTTTATACGTATTTCTATAGTATATATTAATGGTAAAGCATTACAGTGTAGTTACACACTTAGAAAATCATAAGAATATTTTAATTAATATGTAAAAATAGGACATGAAAATAAAAGTAAAAAAATCCAAATTTGGTGACATTTCACAGTTCCCTTATCCTAGAAAATGGGAGTTTTCTTCTCAAATACACTGAGTGTCAGACAGCTAAAAGGGCCTTTCATCTTAGCTTTCCACAATGCAGCAGATGTTGTGCTGCATTACAAAGCCATTGTAAATGATTAATCCTAAGGTAAGACCACACACAGGGTCATCATTAAGGTTCCCTGTATCAAACAGCAGGTTTCACTCCTGCCTTTGCCAAAGGATACTCATCCCCCAACGCAGAGTGTCTGGATACAAGCATTGAATAAACACCATTCAAATCGGTCTGATCATTCATTCACACAGGTAAAGTTTGATGATGGTTGCCTGCACCACTTGCAGCAACTCAAATTACACAATAATTGCATTTAACCCTGTATAGTGTCTGGCTTAAATTGGGAGCAACCAGGCATTAAATCAGAATGGGGGGGGGTTCTGAATAAGCCACTCTGTAGATTAGATTGTTAATTGTTATATGTATTTATGGTATTTGTGAAAATGAATTAAAATTTGAAGCTATTCACGGATTGCTTTTTACACCCTAGTAGAGTCTAGCTGGTAAGTGAAGTTTTGCCAGCAGGAGAATAAGCAAAATAAGTCAAAATACAAAAAAGGGACAGAAATCAAAACATCACGTAGCAATATCTCATCCACTCGAGAAATCAGAGCAACTAATGAAAATTAATATTAAGGCTGATGAAAAGAAACATGATTTTTATAGCAAAACTGACCTTTTATTAAACTGTTCACTCTAAATATTTAACTTTGTTTTCAAACATTAAGAAAACAGTTTAATGGTGAAGAAGGTGGAGATGTGATCTGACAAGGTGTAATTTGGACATAAAGAGGACGAGCTGCTGTCCAACAAGGTTAAATTTGGACATAAGGAGGACGAGCTGCCATACAACAAGGTGTGATTTGGACATAAAGAGGACGAGCTGCTGTCCAACAAGGTGTGATTTGGACATAAGGAGAACAAGATGCATGCTGTCGAACAAGGTTAAATTTGGACATAAGGAGGACGGGCTGCTGTCCAACGAGGTGTGATTTGGACATAAGGAGGACGAGCTGCTGTCCAACAAGGTGAAATTTGGACATAAGGAGGACAAGCCGCCATCCAACAAGGTGAAATTTGGACATGAGGAGGTGGAGCTGTGTTCCAGGAAGGTGCGATTTGAAAATAAGAAAGGCAGGGCTGGGCTTTGGCGAGATGCAATTTGAACATAAGAAGGCCGTATATATTTAAACCCTGGGCCCAACTCTCCACCTATTTTGGGGAGGATGAAACGACTATTCAGTCCATCACTATTAACATGGGGTGAGGGGTTTTGTCAGATAGCACCAGTGCTGGAGAACTCTCCAGGGCCTCAGCCAATCCGCAAGGAACCCGACAATAACTCTACATTCAGTGAAATGCATGATAGCATGAGCTGATACACAGGAAACACCACGGCACTCAGACTTCTGAGGCACTGCTGCTACTATTGCATAGAGATTGAATCTCTTCTGCTTGCAGTTGTTGTCTTCTGGCGAATGCCGTTGTTGTGTGAGAAGCAAGAGCCAAGCCCGTCTGCCAGTAGGTGGGTCCCGACAGCAGAAACAAGTAAATCTGGCCACACAGTGTAAAGAGGGATTAATGCCGCGACCTTATGGGTAATCTAATTTAAGAGATACCTGAGCTGGTCCTGCATTTCACAGAAAAGAACAGTGAGACAGGTTTAGCAGCCATCAGATGAGGCACACTGCTGGTATCTTTATGTTATGCATATGCAGGCTAACATAATAAATATAATATTTTTCATTTTTCATTCAATAATTTAAGAAAATCAAAACAGAATACATTGGCATGAATATAACTTCTAACTTCAGATTTCATTAAATGTTCAATGTCTAATACTAATTACGTTAACGATGATTGATGAAGGGGGCAGCACGGTGGGTCATAACTCCAAAGTTGTGAGTTTACATCCCGCATTTAGTTCAGCTATTCAGTGTCACTAAATTGCCACTAGAGTATGAATGTATGTGGATGTGCCTTTTAATGAACGGGAATCTCATTCAAGGTGAACCGTAACCTTGTGCCTATCCGACAACAAAATGATAACTATAATTATCGCGATATATTTTCCCTCAATATCGATATGCCAAATGCTCAGCGAAAATTTTATATAATTTAAGACATATAATGCTGCTGGCAACATGCTTTGCATCACAAAATGAGGTCACTTTCTCTGTGACTACTTGTCAGGACCGGCAGTGGAACACAAGCGCAAAAACAGCTGTGAAAACCGGGGATTTATTGAACAAAGAACAGAATGCAATAGGGCAGGTAGGCAGGCAACAGACAAAACCGTCAAATCAATAGGGCAACTCACCAGAAGATCAAGTAAGTCCAAAGCAACCCGTTCAATAAGGGCAATCCAGCGAAATTCAAGAAGAAATCCGACATTAAGAGTCCCTGAGAAATCCCGACAGTAATAATCCACAGAGAATTAAGAAATAATCCACAGAGAATTAAGAAAAGACAGGGAAGAATGCCAGCTGCAGCCTACTGATGACTAAAATAAGCTGCTCATCTTCGATCTCGGACTTGTGAAATGCGAAATGCTGTTTGGTACCTAGAAGCAGTGCTTTTAGTTTCCTTTCCGCTATGCTTTGATCCCTTTTTTGAACAGAGAGTTAGTGGGACCAGAATATAGCAAATTGTTCCAGAAGTGTCATTCTGACTATAACTGCTGTTTGGCAAGTGTTTGTTACGTTCTGAAGATAAAAATAAGTTTATAACTATGACTAACCATCTGGTTTCTTCAATTTTAACTAAGGAGTAAAAATCGGCCTTTAAACTGGAGAGAAATAATGACATTTATTGTGATACTTATCGTTCCGATATGAATCATCGGCCGATATGAATTTTTTTTATCGTGATATTGTTTTTCAAAATATTGCCCTGCTCTAGTTTGGCGCTGCCTAGGTTTAATTAGAGAGATTAATTAGATGCTCTATTTAGAAAAAAAACACATTTATCTTAAGTCAAATTAAATTATATGAAGAATTTCAAATATCGTTCGAGTCTCCGCCTGTGTTACCTGTGTGCGGAGTTTGCATGTTCTCCCCATGTCGTTGTGGGGTTTCCTCCGGGTACTCCGGTTTCCCCCCACAGTCCAGAAACATGCTGAGGCTAATTGGAGTTGCTAAATTGCCCGTAGGTGTGCATGCGTGAGTGAATAGTGTGTGAGTGTGCCCTGTGATGGACTGGCCCCCCATTCAGGGTTGTTCCCTGCCTCGTGCCCATTGCTCCTGGGATAGGCTCCAGACCCCCCCCGACCCAGTAGGATAAGCGGTTTGGAAAATGGATGGATGGATGGATTTCAAATATCTCATCTATCCTATTGGGCAACTGTGAGCTGGATTTTGATTGATAAGGTGAAACTACAAAAAGAAACAGCATTTTTGCAGCATAACCTTAGGGTTCGAATCCCACCCTCTCTGTGTAGGTGGAGTGAATATTCACCGCATGGCACTGATTTCCTTCGAAGACTTGCAGTTTGGTCAGCTGTTGTCTCTAAATGGCCACAGTGTGTGATTAGATGTGTGAATATGTGCCTTGGTGACAGAATGGCATCACGTCCAGAGAGAGGATCCAAGTGCACCACAACACCCAATGCACTGGATAAGTGGGTGGATCATGGATGGATAGATGAAGACAAAAGAATTCTAAGACTTCCAATTACATATGAATGTACCATGGAGTGTAAGTCTGTGGCTGGATATTACATAATGCTGAATAAGTATATGTTTGAGAAAAATACATGACCGAAAAAAATTTACATTAGTGGTGATAATGGTTTGCTTTCAAAAAAACTGAACACAATTTTCATAGACAAATTAACAGAAAATTTATTTAATTTTGCCTCAAGGAAACTTTGGGAAAGTTCTCAGAAACTTACTAACCAAATATGTCCTTATAAACTTATCAGCTTCAGCTATCACTGGTTTTTATAACTTTAACCATACTGTCAAAATGTCCAGTTCGGAGCCTTGATCTTAATGGACGGATTCGCAATTGACTGACACTACCCACGCAGCCAATTAGCTATTTTTGGGTATGAGTTTTAAATGCAGCCCATTGGCCCAGTTTTTCTGTTGTCTACGATGATACTTGAGAACCTCTGAGTGGCCTGGGGAGAATCGAGTTAGCAGATTTTACTAGAGCAAGAAAGCTTTTAAACAGGAGATGAAAACAAATTACTTTAGATTAAAGAGGCTGCCATCCATCCACACATCCATCCATCCAAACTGCATCTCATGGATCACGCTCTTATTGAGACTACTTCATAAAAAAAACATGTCAAATTCATTTAGGTTTTAAAATCAATTTCACAAAATCAATTTGTGAAAGTGCTCCCTTCCTGGGGAAAGTGGGTATGCACCATATCTACATAATGCTTAGTTCCATCAATGTTCTACAAGCTACTATAATTAATTTGACTTCATCTAAAAATATACCATCAGTATCCCATCCAGCATGGGCCCCAGCCTTGTGCCCTATGCCGCCTGGGATATTCTCCAGGGTCCCCGACTGCCCCTGACTAGGAGAAATGATCAAAGATGCATGGATCCATAAAAATACACCATTTACCCACAGTCTGTACACACATACATAAAATTAAATATTTGGAGATTTTAAGGCAATCACATGCATAAACCATCTCTGATGTTAAGCTGAAATTTTACCATTACTGCATTTACAAGAAAATATGAAGTTTTATTTGGATTGACAGTCCTACAATCACTTTAAAAATGATAAGCTGAAGAAGCATTTGTAGTATTAAAGACTTAAAATAAGAACCAAAACAAGACGCTTGAAAACACCAGAGGCTAAAACCATGGCATGGTAAGTGAGGAGCGTCTGGTGTTTCAGGTCACCTTGATGGAAGTGTGTCCCAGCCGGCTGTGTCAGGTGGGCCAGGGGACACAAACAATAATGAGGACAGATCCAGGCCACACAACAGAATGTGCAGAAAGGAAATATCACAAGCCACACAGTCGCAACCTTATTAACCCAGGTTTCTTAAAAGTTCTGCAGGAATTCTACAAAGCTATCATGAAAAAGACAGTCATGCCGCCTTTAAGTGCCAGTAAAACAGTTGCTTTTTAACAGACTAATGCTTCAATGACAAATGAGAAGCAGCACCAGTGCATTAGTTGCCTCTGCCAGTCCTGCTCTGGAGAAGCATCTCTGTCTCTCTGGTCAGTCCTAACTCCTCTATCTTCTGCAGCAACACGCCAGACATGTGGAATCACAGCCAGGGTCAAACCCCATAGAAATTTCTTTCATCTGCACGACGTTCCCGATGCTCAGCATTGCAAAACTCCACACAAAATTATGCTGACTTAAAATTCACAAGTATTACATGAAGCGTTTTCATTCTCTCCTCACTTCCTGTCGCATAGCTTTCATCAGTTACAGACAGCAATTTTACATACACGTAGACTCTTATCCCTTTTCAATTTCAATGAAGCATATACGGGAAATCCAGGATTAGGTTAGAAATTGTAAATGGGTGGGGTGGTAGCCCTCCTGTTTAATGTAAACAGCAGGAAAACTTGCAGCAAGGATTGGGGGG
>JAODJX010000035.1:22450440-22462951 GCA_026776945.1 Isichthys henryi | reverse complement strand
ATCTGCAGCAATTGCGTGATGCTATCATGTCAATATGGACCAATATCTCTGAGGAATGTTTCCAGTACCTTGTTGAATCTATGCCATGAAGGATTAAGGCAGTTCTGAAGGCAAAAGGGGGTCCAACCCAGTACTAGCAAGGTGTACCTAATAAAGTGGCCGGTGAGTGTATATATATATATATATATATTGTGTGAGATACATGTGTATCAGACCAGATCACAGATATGTGTTTGGCTTTTTTTGTACTGTTCCAAAGGAACCATATTTTTTTACGGTTTATGATTACATTTATCTTGAGAAGCTTGCTGAGATAACTACAGAATTACACGTAAGGCATTACTGCCTGCGTGATTTTATTGCACTGTTGTGTCCAAGCTCTCCGAACGTGCTTTGCAAATTTCATGCTGTTTCATTAAATACTTATGGATCAAATTACTAATCAAATTACTTAATCACAGCAACAGTAACCTTTAAATCAAGTGAGACACAATAGTAAAAAGTTGAGTGTAAAAGTGGTAAGATATACATGCAATGTAATTAATATTATTCCTTTAAGCTATAGACTCACAACATTTTGCTGCCAATGGCAGCTCTGACAAGTTATTGTAGGTCATGCTACAAAATATATAAGTGCAACATTATACAGTAAAATGATACAGAACTAGAAATGACAGAAAAATAATCAGAAATATTGGGGGTAAAGAATGCCCGCATATCTACTGTAAATCGTCTTATTTTTCTGCAGTAAAGAAGTGGCAGCCATACTGCTTTGGCAGTTTCTCTGTTTACACCCACACACTTTCCACTTCACCCTGCGTCCTGCAGTACTCCCTGATTAATGAATGATAGTAGTAACAAAGTGATTCATACTCTAAAACACCTCAATCCAATTAACAGTGCCTTCTATTCAAGATCTACAAATTTAATCATTATTCTCTGCATTACAATTAGCTCTGCACTAGTAAAGAATAGAATGTAAGAACTCAATGACTGGTGATGAATTGACAGTTATAATCTGTCGGCATATGATATATGTGTGGAATAATTGACTAACTAGCTGCAGACTGTTAAGAATGGCCATGAAAAGTCAGAGTAACAGCCTAGTCTAAATATAAAACTATGATTCATTACATCCAATACACTGGGAGCTACTGAATAATTTTCCATTGTGGAGTTTAAGAGGTAATTATTTTTATGAACAGGTTTTTTAGATGAAAACAATTTCAATAATGCAGAATTCCTTGTAGGAACAGATTTTTTAAAGAATCACTATACAACAAAAATGCTAAATCATTGGACTAAATTACTTCTCATCCCTCCCAGACAGTCCATGTTTTTGTTACCAGAAGCAGGGAGGGATAAATCACATAATTAGAGAGGTAAATGCGTGCAAGCAAGGGTTGAGCTGGGGGGGCTGACTGCAGTGCTCTAGTATAATAATCGTATTTATATCTAAAGCAGTCACATGATCCGAGAAAAGTTGTCTTGCTAAAAGACTGGTCAAGGTATTAAGCAATTCTACTTAATCCTGTACAAAGGTAAACAAAAATAGACTAATGTACAGAATGACAGTTGATCACATGTGAAAACATTAGCACAATAGTTAGCGAAAATGCACAGTATTTCATTAGCATTTCATTGATCACACTCTGAGCGTGGGTGCACTCAGCACCTTTGTCACGTTTCAAGACATCTCTTAAGGAGATTTCTGCATGTATGCTCTCTCTCAGTCTCTCACTCTTTCTCTCTCTCTCTCTCTCTCTCACACACACACACACACACACACATATATATATATAGGGAAAGAGGGACAGAGGCAGATGAAAAATGAAAGGTTGTTAAGTACTAGATCAAAAATCCTGATAAGCTATTATCCGACTGAATCCTTTAATTAAGGCTAAATTAAATGTGTGTCATGTTCAAATCCAGTACAGACACCAATCACAAATTCATATTATCCTAGCTCACTTTTTCCGTCTTATCCTCTGGCAGCTGTTAGAGCACATGGGAAGGTCAACAAATTATGGCATCACGAGAAGGTGGCGGGACCCTTCATCTACCATACGGCCTCAAAGATCAAACTCATACAACGTTCATCTGGATTCCAACAGCCGATAGTGGTAACCTGAAAAAAACAGACTAGCTGACAAAATACATCTGCAGGAAAACCTGGTTACTCAATGAACAGAACTGCATGAGGCAGGGATTTGGATTCTTTTCAATGTTTCCTAACCCAGTCCTCCGGGACCCCCAGACAGTCCACATTTTTGCTCCATCCCAGGGAAAAATATGTCTGTCTGGCAGGAAGCTACAGCTAGGATGGAGCAAAAAGGTGTGTGGAGTCGGCATGTTCTCTATGTATTGCTGTGGGGTTTCTTCTGGGTACTCCAGTTTCCCCCGAAAGTCTGAAACAGGTGAACTGGAGTTATCAAGTTGTCCCTAAGCGTGAATGTGTGTTTGAAACATTGTTGGGTATAGAAAACAAATGGGAGGTGAATGGATTTCATTGGTCGACTGGAGTCAGGAGATGATGGGACAAGTGAAAGTATAATGTGACAATAAGGTCATATAAAAGGTGCTCTACAGTGTGACAAGGAAAAAGGAACAAAAACCACATATTTGGGTCTGAAATGACAAGTGCTTTGGTCCAGGATTAAAGAAAGTTACAGCAGAACACTGACAGAGACAGGTTTGTGGGTCGGGTACAGTGGGAGGGAGGCTTAAACAACCCAAGCTGTTCTGACTGGTTCATTTCACTCATTCCTGATTTAATTCACAATTTTGTTTCTTCTAGTTTTTCTTTGCCGCCACAACGCGAGTCGTGACGCTCGTGCTGAGTCTATGGTATGGTGTCGTCTTTCGTTTTCACTGAGGTGATCTCACCGATGTCAAACTCAACTGAACAAAAGGAAACAAAAAATTCATCCGCAATAAACCTGTTATTCCCAATCCGACTCTCAAGTAAACTTGGATCTATTAACTGTCATGAGCGGAGCGATTTTTCACGACAGCGTGTGACACCACGGGCGCCCTGAGATCCACCGAACAGCATTTGGCACCATGTAGGCAGACTGCGACCAGTGGAGAGGAATGCAGACAAGACCGCTGATCACCCTGAAAAGTGGACCAGGCTTAAACACATAGGCTTTTAACCCCACGTGATTTTAAACCCATGGCTTAAATTCCTGGGCAGATGGGGGCGGTGGAGGGGGCTGTGAGCAATCTGCTTTTGCTTTCTTCTTCCCCAAGGATGACTGGCCAACGGGGATCGCAGCCCCGCCAAACCTTACAGCCTGGGATTATAGGCATCGCGACTGACCCCTCTAATGTGTCCAGGAACCATCCCAGGCCCACAAAGGGCCCGTAAGACTCCCCCTTCCTAGGGCTGGACTGGCCATCTGGGATACTGGGCATTTTCCCAGTAGGCTGATGGGTTTGTGGGCAAATTCATCATGGGGGACCCCTTCCTCCAGTGACGTGTGGGCGGGGCTGGGGGTGTCTGAGCACCTGGCCCTTTTGCCTAAACAACTGAAAGTGCCCCCTTTTTGTGGTCTTAAATGCCCCTTTTTGATCACCGACAAGCACCAAAGTTTGCTGGGCCCCCACCAGCCCAGTCGGCAGGCAGGAGAAAACTCTTACACTCAGTTTACTGTGGCACATTCTCTGGCATCCATAACTGCTATCACTCTTTTCCATGTACTTGAACAGCTTGCTTTATGTCTTAATTTTCTATCACATTCAGCACTTTGAATATTTGAAAATGTCTCATTCTTTAGCTTTGCTAGAAGCTTTGCCGATTATAGCCATGGGCGGTTCCTTTTATCGAGGCAATTAAACTCACGGACTGAGAGTCTGATGTTCTCCTCCTGTGAGTTATGCAGGTCAGCAGGCAGAATAGCAGCCCTATTCCAGTGCCGTTCCTGATAGCACCGAGATTATTTTCACGGTTGCAGTATTCAGGTTATTCCAGACATTAGACTCATCATTCTGTCTTTTTCTATCTGTTATGGTATGAATATGGACAGAAGCCACAGTGAAGGTAGCTTTCAGGTCTATAGCATAGGCAATGGGATTCCTCTGCATTGTAGTTTTCTATAGTGTCATTTTAATGGCAATTTTTGCATAGGTAGAGTCACTATAATCGTAAATTTTCTCTATTTTCAGTTATCATGCCTATCCCAGAGACTGGGGTACTGTACACCCTGGACAGGATACCAGGTCTATAGGAAAGCGGTAAAAACAAAGACTTTTTCTAAAGGGTTTGTATCCCCCTCCAGACTGACAAGGTGCTGTTAGGTCCCATTAAATCTCCCCATTGTCTGTTTCATTAAAACTTACGTAGAAAAGACCAAGCAGAGAGGTTACTCAGCTTTTTATTGCTGAATGGCTATGAATGGTCAAATCGCTGCACTATTTATAACAAACTTTATGGCACTAATATCAATGACAAGATTTTCATGGACTTCTTACGCCTGATTTCCAAACATTAAATTTTGTTTCACATTGTCACTACGGTGATGTGATCTCACATTCCTTGAATGCAAAGAATTTTTATTAGCAGAGCTCAAAAGAAATGGAGCTCATATTTTATTTTACGGCAAAATCACATTAAAGTAAAAAAAATGGGCTCAATAAATACCATCTGGGTATTGTAACATAGTGAAGATTACAGCTGCAATTCTATTATTCCCTGTCCAACTTCTGTGTCACCGCCTTCCATTCAACATCCTGATGAGAGTGATTTCATACAACAGGAGACTGTGAGTGATGAAAATCGCTTGTTTACGTTACATCAATATGGAAGCTCTATTGCATCAATCTGCACGCCTAGCTATTGTGCTCTCCATACAGCTCTGTGAAGCGCTTTGGGGCAGCTACAGTAAAAACACTTTCAAAATAAACTGAAACCAAAAGAAATAAATAGAAACTGACATGGTAAGTAACATTTACAGGACTCACTTACAGGTCCTGATTTGATCTAGTATCGAAAACAATAACATATTTAGATTATATAAGTTTGCAGCTACAATGTTCCATCTGTCTTCCAACCCCATAACGTGGACAGGGTCATGGGGTCATGGGGATCCTATCCTGCAAGTGGCAGACGGCACAAAGATCAGGGACCCGCTACAGTGGATGCCAGTCCTGGACCCTCTTTTACTACCATTCTGCTCTTATACTTAATTTTAAAGGGTGAACAAAGTCGACGGTTTTTCCCACTTTGCAGATTGACCACACAGTGACCTGATTGTTTGTCATTTAATCACCATAAGTGCCATGTAGGAATATATAAATCATATTTACTCACACATCTTCATATATTCTGCCAATGACATGAAAACAGTTCCACTAATATTGAACAATTTCATGTTTTTATTTCATGTTAATTTATGTTTACAACAATGTGGAAGTTTTTCTTTTTGCATTCCGCCCAAAGACCACAGCTGGGGATTTGCCTGCATTTATACAATCCCTGGAGCGAATTTCACCATCTGCTAGATTTCTCTTTACCTGTTTTAGCATCAAGGACTCAAATAACACTTAACATCTGCTCATTTTATTTAGCCATCTCAATGTTGTTTTTAAAAATCCAAATGACCTCAAGGAAACTGGGAGTTGTATTTTCCTTCATAGGATTAATAAAGCTCATCTTCATCTTATCTTCAGATTACATTTACATCTATTTATTTAACAGATGCTGTTGTCCAAAATGACATATGAGCAAGGCAGATATTGCATCACACGCATACATCTGTGAAGTATCCAACTTAGGTACAAGTGGTACTAGGATGAGCTTTCAAAGAGTGAACAGCAACAGGCGCAAGTTAGCAGTGGAGTAAGAGCCACACACAACACTAATGACATCAGAAAGACTAAAACTGTGTCAATTCTCCTAGGGACACTTTGCACACAGTCAAGGATTTTGTAGACGTATAGTTTAGTGCATGATTGAACAAAACAGGTGCTAATGATCAGCAATATAATGTGTAAGTTAAAACACAATCACAACAACTGGAGATCAGCCATGCACTTTTAAAGGCAAATGGTAGTTGCACCAAATCTTGATTGGTTTTTGTCTGTTTATGCAGTTTATATGTTGTTAATTGATAAAAAGACTATTCTTGGCATTATTTTTCAAAGTATCCTCAATGTACAGTGCACAGTGCAGTTTATGCAACAAAGCAATCAAAAACCTGATCTACCCTGGTTATTACAGCTTAATTGAAAGGCATGCCATTCCCCAAGGATTAATGGTGATTGGGCACTCCTACATTCTTCAGAGAGATAACGAACCAAAACATTGTGCAGAAATTATCTGCAAAGAAACAGAGTGAAGGACAACTCTGTCTAATAACCTGGCCTGCCCAGTCTCCAGACCTCCACCTCACAGAAATGATATGGGATGAACTGGACAAAAATGTGAGAGCCCAGAGGCACCACACATGTCTCAGAACTGCTACAGAAGGACCTTTCAGTGTTCCTCTAAAGCTGTTTTCGTACTCCTTTTGTTTTGTGTATTGTGTCCATCGTGGCAATGATAATATTGTGGCCACATTTCAATATATTATGGGAAAGATATATTAAAAAGTGTCCATGTCTTACTATTCCATTCCCATGTTTTAGATTAAATTGTGACTATGTTTTATGATTTAACTAAAACTAATGAGCAAATTAATAAAATGTATCCATGATATGTAATTTTTACTGATACTGTATGTCGTGATTGGGATTCTACATTGAACGACATAGCGTATATAAAACATTATAACAAATACTCCAAGTATACTTTTCACTTCTCTTAATTACTGTATATTAACTATAAATTACAATGCAATGCAATATAATATAGTGCTATACTATGCAATATACAGTATAAATATGTAATCCAAACATGGAGTGTACTTCTACAACGCTACCCCGAATGTCAATGCTAGTTTAGGATGTCTGCAGTAGATCCCCCTACATAAAGATGTTTCCCGTTTCTGGGAACGCAGAGACGGAGTTGCAGACGAGTGGCTTTCCGAGGCTCTCCCAGAGGCGTCTCGCGCCACACGCACTCTATCGTAAAGTCATTGGTGTGCATAGGGTCTCCCTCACCGCAGCTCCATTTGTCACCATTAAAATCTCCTCTAGCCTCACTGGCAGTTTCCCTAAGCATTCTGCCAGCCAGGATGGATGATTCACCAGTGGGCAAACGTGCCATGAAACAGGACCACCATCATTAGTGAACGACGGCCCTCCGAGCATCGCTCTCTGAATTTTATGTACCTTATTAAGCACATATAAAATATAGCATAAATGCAGAGCACTTGGCTACACAGCACTGCACTCTCAGTGATTGGATCAGTGTTTTAGATTTAATGCTAAACACTCTTAGCAGCAGGCTGTTCACACTGCTGCCTCATCCCGAGTTGACGTACAAGCAAGGGCACCAGAGTTCCCCTGGGGAGCAGGCAGAGAGCGGACATGCTCTTGGGGCAGCATTTTAAGAGTTCAAATGTACACCGTCACGCTGTCCGCCATCAGCCGAACAGGGAAAGGATTACAGGTGGAGCCGTGCATGTCCCTGTGAAATTCATCGCCCTCATTTCCCCAGGTCAGAATGCTTCACAAACCAGAGTCTTTTGCCCTAACTTCACAGCTGCCATGTACCAATGTAACTCATTCTAAATGGCAGAAGTGCCGATGTGTGCCTTTACGATGACGCACATGTGGTCTGAAACATAACATCCAGTGCATAATTAAGGCTGACTTATGGCAAACGGTTGCAGAAACAAAGTACTTAAACTTCCAAGAATATGCAATTAAACCTAATTGTTCAATAAAGTTTGTGCCCGCTGAAGTTATTTTAAAGTCAGTTCAGAGTAGGTCTATTGGGAATAAAAACGGCCTAAATGTGTGGAGGTGGGGGACTCTGTGTCTATGGTGGAAAAGTCATGGGTTCGAATTCTGGGGTTGGCAGACCGATACTGCTGTTAGGCCCTTAACCCACATTGACCAGCCACCTGTGCTGTGACCCCCAAGCTTGCAGTCACCTGCATATCTGTGCCTCAGTAAAATGGGTCAGGAAATAAGATAATCTTCCATGAGGATGAATAGGTCAGTATCACTAAAAGTACTCTGGTATTCCAATGAAAAACATACCAAACATTATCCTACTAATCAGCTGCAAATTAAACAAAGCAATTCCCAAATGGCAGCGAGGATGATAATTCTGGCAGTACAGCAAAAATCCATACCAGGATGTGCTACTTCATACATTAGGAAATTTCCTCACAAAGAAGATTTGCATTTACCATCAAGTAACATGCTGTATCTAATAATAATAGAACCAAATGTTAATTTGTTTTCTGCCACATATTCTTTCACACATTTGCAGAATGGATATTTGATTTAGGTAATCAACAGATGATGATACAAACACCCCTTTATTCATTTAAGACTTTGTAAAAACCACCAGAGGTACTGATATAATCTATAAGCTCATTTAAAACCCAAAGTACTGACTTGGAAAGAGATTCAGAGATTTTTTTCCACCGCACCAGGTACCGTACTTTTGGTACTTCGAGAAAGTACCAAAATTAAGGTACTTCAAGGTGTTGATTTTCCACTGGTGTAAAAACTGGTACTGGTGCTGAATGACGTCACAGCGTGAGGCAGGTATTTTGTACTGAATTCAAAATAAGGCAATCGTAATCATTTTCATCCTTGATGTTTAAACCACTCGAAGATGGGTTTGAGAGAAATTTATGAACCCCAATATTTATTATATTATCACTTCACTATATTTATAACAAAATCACATAGCTAGGGCAGCAGGTTACATGCGTGATTGTATATGTTCCTATGAACAAATCACATATTTTTTTACTTCGTTTATCATTATTTTCTGATTTCAAGGCATCGTATGTATTTTGTTTCTGAGGCCGGCTATTTGCATAACCTTTCGACAAAGAAAGCGATTCAAGTCTCGCCCCAAAGTACCAAAGAAGTACCCCCGCTTGTTTGGCATTTTCGGTACTGGAATTTCAGTACTGGTACTCGACTGGAAGTCAATGGAAAGGTGAAAGTACCGAAAGTACCGTACCAAAAGTATTGTACATGGTGCAGTGGAAAAGCACCCTTAGACAATTCAATTGAAGTATTAAGTTCTGACATTTTTATTGGCTTGAATAACATTTAACTTTTCAATGTTGTTATTTTTATACATCCAGTAATTGCTTACAGTAGTTCTATTTTTCCATGGATCACGATACAATGTTCCACTAGGTGGTCTACCCTGCCTACTAGGCTCTCACAAACTATGGGGAATATGAGTGCTGAATTTGAGCTCTGTACTGTCATGAGTCACATGTCAGTAGATCTGAGGAGAGCCGTTACATCACAAGTCCAATAAATGAACTGGATTATTTTCACAGGACGTTTCATCAGAAACATTCACCTTGGGAGAGGAGAATTCAAATTGTTTATGCACACTGTGGTTGCTTACTCATCTAAGAATCCCTTCAATTAATGTGCAACAGCTTCTTCAAGCACACAGGTACTGTACTCCACGAGTGTATAAAATGGACCCATATAAAACAGTTTTCATTTCTGCATGAACAATGCAGACCGCTCTAATTATGATCATCTAAAAAGGGAATGGAAGAAATCACGCACTCGGAAGTGCCTTAAATTCAAGGCTGCTAATTTTATTCTCACAGAAAGCTAGAGAAGGACCATTCAGGATAAGACTGGAGGTAAAGCACTTCACTTTACATAATACATTCATGATTCACTTTTTTCTAATAGAAACAAAAAGCCAGTATGAGTCTTTCAATTATCTGCCAACAATAAAAAGTTACTGATTATGTGTTTTACTTCCTCTTTTTTGTCCAGACAGTCACAGTGTGCTATAATACACTATATCGCCAACAGCCTTAATACCATCAGTGTCTATAAGCTTTAATTGTTTTAATGAAATCACAACATTAAAACCAGATGACGAAGGCTATTTTTCTGCACATATTATAAAAATGTGGCTCCTGATTTAATGGGGAATACGTGGTTGCTCATACTGTTACTTCGTAGCTGAGCTAATTCTTCATTGACGTTTAATGCACAGCTGGATGACGTACTGGAACGATCCAGATTAGGTAACTTCCTCGATGATATGACAGCTTGACACCTGCAGTTGGCATCTGAACCAGTGATTTTCAAGTAATGTTTGCTGCTACGCCGCCTGCTTTATGGAGACAGGCATTATGCTAAGAGTAAGACGACCCCTTTGACTTCTTTACTATGACGGGACTTCAGTTCTGTACCGGTGTAAGCAAGGCCGGACATATCACTACATAACATCTCTGCTGCCCTGTGTGTTACCATGGAAACGCCTCTTCTCCTTTAGTCTTTGTGGACATGACTGTAGAGATGAATAAACAACTGAAGAGAGAGCAGAAGACTTTAGGATTAAGTTTCAGGCCCCAAAACTTCATGTGAGTCAATTAACAAAGTTACATGTTACATGTTCAATGTACAGGCATTACCTTAATCAACAAAACGGAACTCTGAGAGAATCATCCGAATTTAAAAAAGGGGGTAGATGAAACATCAATAAAGCTTTAATCATGAAGAAAATAGATACACAATGCTAATAATCTTGTGGTTATGCCTCAAACTGCGTTCCATGCTCCAATCCTGTCTCTAACCCAATTTCAGACATGGACCGAAGAGAAACATTTAATCTCCTTTATCTGAAACAGACTCTCCCTAAATTGCATTGTCTGCCTGGCATAAGGAGCTACATTGGCAAGAGAAAGTTTGCAGCATTCCAGGATGCAGGACAGATCTCTAGAGTTCCTCCATGCATTTTCATTTTCTGGGGGTGTTGGTATTGTTTAATGATTAACTGTGGTTCATTTGGCTGACAATGCTATGCTCCTTAAAGCCATGTGTTTATCATAGATTATACATTCATATCTTAATGTGCATTCAGATTTAACGTATTTACTCTTTTGTTTCCTTTGAGTGACAATGGGCAGAGTTGGGAGCAAGCAATCCAAAAATGCTGCAGTTCTGATAATTATAGCACAAGTCATGTTACAGGGGAAACAAAGAATGCTCAGTTTATTGTGCTTGTATTGTTCAATAAACAATTGCAGCCACAGTAAATGAACCAAACCGCATTTTAAAATCCCCAATGACTGGGTTACTAATTCATGTCGTGTTTATAATTGGATTTATTTAAGCCGAGATACAGCCAATGGAAAGAGAGGCCGTAATGTGAAGAGGCTTGAGTTGTTTTTATGTACTGTTGCTATGTACCAGCAAGGTGAAGGTCTACCCAGCAGCAGTGGTCCTGTGGGAAGTTCTATGAAGCATATATATATCTTTGAAAGAAGTCAAGGGCAGCATGCATCCACGGTCAATTCAAGAAGCTTTGATGTTTACGTCAAAAGTAATGAGGTTAAATGTAACATGCAAAAATGCCAATGTTGTTAAGACAGTACATTTCGATGCTGTATTGCTTTGAAAATAATCACTCTTCTACATTTTTGAGAAAAGCATAAATGTATCTATATTATTCTTTGAAGTTCATTCCCCCTTCTATCCTAAGATAAATTTCTTAGCCAGAACCCATTGCATAAAAATTGATGGCTTGTATTTTTGATTACATTTTACGCAACTTTTCTGAATCTCTTTTCTTTGAATTTAGGGCTACCTTTCTGTTGCTGAATTTGCCACATTTGCATTTCAAAAAGGAACTAGACTTTTGCTGTTTAAAAAGCAATCAACCAACAGTCATTTAAACATTACAATTTACATTAAATCCATTAGCAAAGAAATGAGTGCTCATGACTGACATTTGGGGGTTTTGAAATGCGTTTAATTTTCTGATAGGAACATGTACATAGCAAGCAGAGCCATCATAACACAGTGATGCACTGTGCGCTGAAAGCTTGCGAGCGTAAAGCTGACATTTGATGGAAACTGTGTCCTACACTTCTCTGCTATACCTGCAGGCGTTGGGATGATATTTCTGTCACATGCAGAAGGTCTCAAAGTGCAAACAATGCAACAAATGCGCCTTACATTTTCACAGGGGAGGACTGGTAGGCAGGGCCCCCCTCTCCAACTGCAAATCTCATATGTATGTAAAACATTCATAAGGATTAAGGCACTGATGTCATTTATACTACAGAAAATTGTGACATGCTACTTCTCATATCTCTCATTTTTATGCATACAGACTCATTGCAGTAGGAATCATAACACAACAAAAAAAAAGAATTTGGTACAATACTTAAAACAAGTTTGAAATGTAACAGATTTTAATGTTTTGTAGTCAAACTGTCGAGGCACGTATTTGACGAAAAAGTATATCTATGGAATTTGCTAACTACTGTAGTGCATGATGGATACAACATTTGAGGGTGCTTAAATTTCATCATCTGCAACTGCTGCAGCCTTTCGTAGGCAGGCCCTAGGTGTTAATTTTGAAGGGGGGGGGGGGCAGTGTACAGTTGTC
>JAODJX010000035.1:22422275-22450430 GCA_026776945.1 Isichthys henryi | reverse complement strand
CCCCCCCCCCCCCCCCCCCCCCCCCCCCCCCCCCCCCCCCCCCCCCCCCCCCCCCCCCCCCCCCCCCCCAGTGTACAGTTGTCTTTCTTCTGCCACTGCATTTTCATTTTCACATTCAATTTGTACTACAAATAATTATAAAAAACATATATATTAAATGAAGTGTGTGCTGTTTCTCTATATAAGAATGATTATGAAATTACTTTCTACAGGTTACAAAATATGAATGTCATTTTCTGCTATCATTCACTTATAGAAGAGTGAAAAGATAATATGAAGGACACAGGACTTATTAAAATGCATTGCTGACATATATGTAAAGGTTAATGCAAGGCAAGCTATGCATTATACAATTTTACATTACGGCTTTGGTAAATACTGTTAAATCTTATTTGTCCGGAGATGTCATGTGGGTGCTGATTATTATTGTGTACACAGGTCGTTCCGGCAGCCTAATAGCTGTTCTGTATTAATGTGCTTTAATATCTTATTAAACATGTCAAGATAAAAATCTGTGTGACATTTTGCTCATGAAAAAGCAACCAATCTTATCACCATAATGTTCCTTGATTTTCAAAACCCAAGCACTTATCTGTTGGTTACCTGACTTGCTGCTTCGAGTGAGTAGCCTGAACGGACATTCTATCCTTGTAGGGACTATTTTTTAAGAGCACATCCCACTTTGCGTTGGGTCACATTGCATTAAGTTGTTAAGATCATTTTCATATGACCGCGCATCTCACTATGGTCTATCCCTTCACGCAGATACAGAGGCGAAGTACCACTTGACGCAAAAGTGAATCCCTCGGTGGAGTGTGTTTAAAAACTTGGAATGCACGGCATGGGGTGTGTTAACCCACTTATACTACAATTAACATACATTTTCCTTACATATTTGTACTTGAAGACATTATTTTCACTTTCATTAATCGACAACACATTTAGCTTTCGGCAGCATTATGTAACACAGCATACCGCGGTATTTCCTTTAAGCAAAGCGGTATCTTGGGGCAACATTTCAAAATGCTGCAATTGCTTTGCTTTTTAAAATTCCACTGAAATACCATATACCGTGGTGTTATGTCTGCATGGCATGAAAAGTAGATATTGCCTAAGTCTACTACTGTTAATCATTTTGCTTATATACAACCCACTGTCATTACTAAGAATATGAGCTAAGAGCCATATTGCCTGCGACTAAGCTCAAAGGTCAACTTCTGTATACAAAACTGGATGGATGGATGGATGGATGGATGGATGGATGGATGGATGGATGGATGGATAGATAGATAGATAGATAGATAGATAGATAGATAGATAGTAATTGTGTTCAATTAATTGCACATTATCTTTTTTTAAAACAAGGCCTTCTTTGAATCACCAGCTCTATCAAGGGTAATCTTGACTGGATTCTGTTATATTCTGTGTAAAGCAACTACAAGCCTCCACAAGAACATCCCCATCAAAGGACAGGGACAACATCAAAGGGCAACTTTCTAGAAAAACTTATTCAAAACATGGGAAGCACTGCTTGCTGACCGAATGGAATGACAGAATGGAAAGGTAAAGAACTCAGACGGACTCTTGAGTTTCTCATCAACTTCAACAACTGCCTACAAAGGAATATTGTGGAGGGCAGTGATGAAAATGTGATGAAGTCCTCTCAGTATGGTCCATATGGCCTGGATACATGCTCCTCTCTTAGGCAGAAGCTGATCCATCATAAAACGTGACCCCTGAGGATTAATGTATTCATTACTGTGTGATACGCATTTTACCAACGCTAGCTATAAAAACACAATGTGACACAATGGCGATGGCAAAAAAATAAGCAGAAGACTGTAACAAAATAATAGAAACACTGCAGTTTTTGTGCAAAACAGCAGAAATGTTGAGACCTTTACACAGGTGAATAAAACTACAATCCAGAGAGGAATTTTATAAAAAATTAGGTTGGGGAATTGCAGGAGTATAGAGTATAGGGGAATGCTACTGACTCAAGATATGGTTTTTCAGGTATTATATCCACACTATGAGTAGGGCAATCAGCTCTTTCACTTGTGAAATGACTGTTTGACTGTAAGGCACCATTTTTTTATCCATGAGGTCATTTGCTGTCCCCTGGAGACTGCTAAGCATTCACTGGTTTGCAATCTGCCAACTGTTTTGCAGGGACAGGCAGACAATAAGGCTGGCTGCCAGTGGCATTTTCCAAAGGCTCTCGTTGCAGTCCAGAGGGAGCGGTAGGATCTGCAATGACACCCCTGGACCGCTTCATCTGACACAGACACCTGCTGTCCCTTCAAAAGATCCCTGACCACAGCTGGTCCCAACCGGCCGCTCTGAGGATACCCAGAAAAGGCCGGAATGGCAGGAAGGGAGGAATAAAAAGTGAAACACACAAGTGATCAGGCGCATCAACCAGAATCAGTGTGCAGTCAAGATAAGTGTCAGAATGCAGTCTCAGTATGCTTTAGGCTCAGTGATAGCAAACCTCACGATGTGCTTGAAAAGCCTAAAAAATACACGGCGATACTTATTTTCTAACACGGATTGATGTCTTAGAATAAATTCTTCATTAATGTACAATCGCATTTGCAATCCTTCATTGCGGTTAATGAGCATGTCCAGGAGTGATGAGTTCCAGCGAATGTTAAACAAACGTCACTGTAGGCGAGGAAGGTGCCAGTTTGTTACCGCAGGCCTCCTGCTCATCCCACTGCCTGACTGACACTTGCTGGCAGCAGGCTTTGACAGGACGTCGCAGTCTCCAGTCCCGGTGTTTCAGCAGCACGGGGTCTCCGGTGAGGATGAAAACATGTTTGCTATGCTGTACAGGTCATCCTGTGTTTCTCAGAAAGAGACGCGAGACAAACTGGCTTCCCGCACCAAACTAAAGCTATCTATGACTTATCGTAAGGTTTAACAATACAATGAAACGTAGCAATGTATTTAGCGCTAAAGAACAGCACAGAGTCATCAATATATACACTGGAACCCAACGTTTCGTTTATTCGCAAAAAAAAAAAAAAACAACTTCCTGTACAGAGAATCGGAAATAGGGGCTCGGAAAATGACTTAACTGGTACAAGCAGTGGATTCGAGGTGAACAGGAATTCCAAGAGTGTGAGTGTAAGAGAAATACACACTGTTAGTGATGCTTCCCAGAATACTCCCTCGTCAGGCAGAACAGACACGCTCCACTCTGCTGAGATCCATCTGCCGACGTTACCATGGAGACAGGTCCCACTGATCTACATGAAAGATCTGAAAGATCATTGGGGAAATCTGCTAGGGCGCGCTATTAACATGACGCAAAGAGCATCCATAGTACCAACCAACCAAGGGAGTATATATTCAATCCCCTCCACAGGTAAACATGTTTTACAAGACAGTACATGTTCCTCACATGTCTTTCCTGCTCCCTGCTGCACAAACTTTATTAGATGAAAATAGATGGACCATGAGGTTCTCTTAAAAGCATAAAGGACTTAAGAGGTACAATGTGAACAACCTGCATGGCGTCTCATTTCTGCTCAATTCTGTACAGGCCATTACCTTGAAAGTTTATGATATAAAAAGCACCCTAATCCAAAGTAACTATAGGAACACCAGAGCACCAGGTCTAAAGCTGAATCAGAGTTCTGCCTAAATAACCATAATTACACCATTGTGCAGTTCTTTAAAAAAATATAAGGGTGTTTGTTATAAATGGTGCCCAGCATTGTGGTTCTCTCTCTGTGTAGGTTAAATAAAGAAAAGGTTTGAAAGTGTAAGAATACTTTAAAGGTAGCCAAGCTTCAAATAATACATTGAATCATTACTTCATACTGTATACCTCACCTCTCCCATAAGAATAGATGTTGCCATCTCCCTATAATGCATGCTTTCTCTCTCATACATATCAGAAAAATATAAAGGGAAATAAAAACTAGACATTGTTTTCCCTCCAGTTAAAGAAATACAACAACATATAACAAAAAAAAAACATTACAACACTGCAATTAAGTTGTGTCTGCATTAGACCTGAAATCTGGTTTGAGGATGAGGCACGGATGAACGGAAAAGAGGCATTTTCTTGCTCTGTGTGGGTACTGTTATATGCTGCCAAAATGAATGCTTTATGTAAAACCGGATGGAGCAACTTGTGTAATCTGGGCATTGCTGACTGGAGGCTCCGTCGAGTTGTGCTCCGCAGGGGAGGCATTATACCACAAATCCACAGCAAAAACCAACATCTACGGATGTCAGCAGCACTTCCCAGGTGTTTTCTGGATGGAATTAAGGGCTTATTAGTTTTCATCTTGTGTGTCAACGGTAATCCAAGTCTCCGGAGTTGTGGGGAGTCAAAACTATTCCTTCTGTCTGAATGCCAATAAGGAAGCAGTCTAGAGAAATGTTCGGCTGGTAGCGTCCCGGCTCACCTGACGGCGAAAGACTCCATTGATAAAACCATGACATTGTGGCGGCAGAGTCACATATGAGTTTGCACGTTCTTCCTCGTGAGCCTCCTCTAAAGGCTGCATATGCAAAGGAGTCCAGGTCTACAACACGATTGACAGAAGGCTATTTCAGAAGTAGAACATCATCAGGGATCCCTATGGTAACTAAGCGGCACAAGCGATTGATGTCACTCTGACGGAAATGACAGCGCACACTCTCTTAACTGGGGTGGGGGGGAGAAAAAAAAAGAGTAAGTGCTTTTAATTATCATGAACTCCCAAGAGCATGCACAGACTTCCACGCCACTTTCATGTTATTAAGGAAATGAACTGCCTTTGCGTCGCTCTCCCTATTAATGGCCCGGCTCCTTCTTCATATCCATATCAAAGTATACAGATAATCCAGGGATTTTATCAGAGGACCAAGAGAAACACTGTCACTATGATGATTTTTGTAAAAGTTTCATAAAACTTATTTTACAAGATTACCCAGGAAACTGCTCATACATCCCAGCATCCTTTGTCAAACTGAACCTGCATACATGTTTGGGCAGATATACAAACATCAGTGTGGTTCAATATTTCTTGACAACAGCATAATGGCGGTACACTACACCACTCAGGCCGCTGCTCCCCAAGGACCCAGAGATGGCAGTAATGAGGACAGTCGGTCGGATGGCTGGAAGCGAGAGATGTTCCCAAGACACTCCGGCACATTCCCAGCCACAGCCCCTCACCAACAGAGTAAAGCCCATTTGTAGTCAGGAGGCCATCTTCAATTCGCTCAGCCTCATTTGTGCCTCATAAAATTCACCTGAACTGCGAATGTAAATTGACAAGTGTGAATTAAAACCATACATCAATGTGAACAGTCACTGTCTAGAAGGATGGAGGAAGATCTGCATCACTTTAAAGTCCTACTTTGTCATCTCACTGTTGTTAGAATATGCACAAATGTTTTAATTATTAATAGAAATGTAGCATACATCGTTTAGCTATGATGAGACTTCTTATAATGACAAACAACTCAACAGGGTTAAGGCGTGACTCTACAGAAAACCGCTCCACCTCTTCTCCAAGCTGAGCAAACATTAACACAACTCATTGCCTCCCGCCCCCCTCCCCCCTCCCCATCCCAAACCAAAATGTGGTTCTTAGGAAATACTCTCACAGACATGTCATCACTATTTAAATGCCATCCGCAAAACGACATACTGGAAAAAGGAGCTATTAACAAAGTTGCTTCTAATGGCTGTAATAAAACTTCCCCCAGGAAGTGCTGAGTTATCACCTGCCTCCTACCACTTGGCATTGCGTGTTTGACAGTGGATCAGAGGATGGGTTTGCTTTGTAAAAGTCACCTGCTGATCACAGGCCTTCACTGTAACTCCCATTCCGCGGAGTTTCTGCTCTTAGCTATAGCAACAGCGAACTCTTTGTAGTAAATAAACTCTTCGCATGCTGACATTCGGTCTCTCTGTGAGACTAGGGCGTGCACCCAGTTCTCATTTACAACATCTATCTGTCCCACACTTACAGGCACGTGTAACGCAGGAGGGAGATGAAGAACACGTGACGCAAAGGGAAACCATGGAAACTCCGCAGAAGTGGGATGGGAAGCTGCATAGCTGCATCTGAGACAGCAGTGGCACATCCACACGGTCAGGAAAATGCAGATTGATAGCATGAACAGCCAAACAACTAGGAATAGTCGTGAATGATGCTGTGTCCAACACATGACAAACTAACAAAGACATTTTAATTGTTCTGACAAAACTCATCTAAATGTAGAGCTGCAACCCTTCCTGTATTTCACACCAATATAAGATACGATTTATCCCACGTGATCAGTGTCCCCCCTACATGTGGCAAATGTTATGAGTGTAGACCTGAGCGGGAGGAGTCCCTTTTTCTTCACTTTGAAAGCAGCAACCTACTTCTCATTGGTGAATGACCCAACGAATCGCTCATCCTCCACTATGGAACATGTCTGAACATCCAAAGCAATCATCTCAATTATTTTAGTACTGTAGCTATGTCCTTGCTAACTTTGAATATTAATAAAGTTTAAATATCAGCCGGAAATATTTGCCATGACTGATTCATTGGACTGATACTGATATCTTGATTTATTACAAATATCGGTTCGATATATTTTAACTGATATATTGCACAACTCTAAAAAGAGGCATTCTTTAAGCCTTTCTCATTAAATGGACCCGCCACAGGAGTAAGATCATTGGTCAGTATGATGTGCAAACACACTGCAAGTGTGATTGCATCTAAAGGAGATTTCTCATATTCCCATTAAAAGGCCACTGCAGTAGCAAGACAAACTGATGTAAATATGTCCATTAGTATATAGGAAAAGCAGTATGCTTCATTTTTTTGATTCCCTATGTTTAACAACGTTAAACATAATTCTGCAGAACAATCCAAAATCAGTTGTATGGGAAAAATGACTGGTGGGTGTTTTCAAAGCAAATTATTTTCTCAGCAAACTGCAGTTACTTGGTCATGAGAGTTGTAGTTACCCAAAAAAAATCGTATATCTTGTTCCGATCTCTTATAGTTGCTTGGACCCACCTCCTCTACAATCTGATTGGTTATCGCACAGAACCAATCAGTTTTCATTGTGCTCTTAGAGCATTTTTGTGTAAGTAGAGCTCCCACGAGCCAGTTAATCCCTGAATGGTAAATCCCATTGAGGATTGAGGATTCGCTTAATCTGACAAATTAGTCAACAGTGACAAGCAAGGGTCGTATGACAGATGGTCTGGGTGTAAAATGGCAGGTTTGGTTGAACTGTACCCAGATAATGGACGGGAAAGGGAGAGACAGACTTCTAGAGGAGAATCTGTGAGTCAGAAAAGGAAGTGTCATGAAAATCCATGCTATACATAACGTACAAAATAAATATAATAATAAAAATAATACCCCTCAAATGACAATACTCAGAAAAAATGTATCACATGGTTCCATTCACCATCTGTCTATGGAAACAGTCAAGCATTTATTTGCAATTCCAGGATTTGAGTGAGCTCTTCGTACCCTGCCTCTCCTAACCCCGCTGAAGTGTCACGGCTGTATAACCATCGCAAGCCTTCACTGCTGAATGGGGCCTTATGCTTCTGCTGACCTTGCAGTTGCAAAAAAAAGTAAAAGAAGCGTGACTCATTCATGGGAAATGCAGGCAAGACTGAGGCATCTTTCTGAATATATGGGCCACCAGTAATGCTGAGATCAACCGAGTGGGGAGAAGACACCGTTTTGGGGTGAAATAGGGCTCCCTCTGTCAGAAAGGGCCACGGTGAAGAGGGTGCAGTACCAGCATGGGAGAGCATCGACCTGGGCAGCACTTTTTTTACCGTAATATTTCACTGCACGTACTCTAAATGCCTATCAATCACTTCAGTGTTCTATTTTTCTCTCTTTAGTCAGTATTTCAGCTTCATATTCACACATGTGCTTTACGGTAAGTGTGTGGGCACGTCAATGGCGTCTGCTGGCTGAACTCTCCCACATTCCCGCTACGAACTATACATGTCAGCCCATTTGGCCAAATTCCTAGATGTATTGTACAGGACTCCATGGGTATGAACTAAGGCACACAGCACTACCCATGGACATAAGGGGTAGCGCAGCAAGTGAGAGAATAAGGACTCTTATACAACCTCACTCCCTAGATACATCAATCCCCCTTTTATAACTGGTTTTATGATCAAATCCAAACTGTTTGTTCATTTGAGTCAGGATGTTTTTCCATATTGCAATATAAAGCCTTGCAGACAACAGTGGATGCAATTCTGATGGGTTTTGGTGTCTTATATATACCTCAAAACATATTGTGAAGCCTGCATAACAAGCATGGATGATGGAAAGATGGACGGATGGATTCATCTAAATTCAAAGTGCTCCTCAAAAAGGAACAGCACAAACACTTTTAATCAGACATTTAAGGTTCATACACAGCCTGGCCAAAAAAAAAAAGTTGTCATTTGAATTTTTTGTTAGACCGCCTTTATAGCTTTGATTATGGCGCACATTTGTCATGGAATTGTTTCTACAAGCTTATGCAACATCTCACCTCTTATTTTCATCCAGATTTGCATTCATTTCTCACCGAGATCCAAGTGTGTTGAACCACCCCATAAATCCTCCTTCATCACATCCCAAAGACCTTCAATGAGGTTAAGGTCACAACTCTGTAGTGACCAAGTCCGACGTGAAAATGACTCCTCATGCTCCCTGAACCACTCTTGGACAATTTGAACCCAGTGAATCCTGGCATTCTTGTCCTGGAATATGTCCATGCCAACAGGGAAGAGAAAAATCCATTGATGATGGATGGAAGTGTAACCTGGCCATTCAGTAGATTCAGATACTCAGCTGACTTTACTTTATTACTGCATAATGTTGCTGAGCCGTAATAATGATCCAGTCATTGGCTCCTAAGTATTTGCTGACATAAAGTCAAATGATGACCTTTGGTTTGGCCAGAGAGTGTATTACACAACTGCTTAGAAAAGAAACAGGTCTCTAGACTAGTGTTTTTCAACCTGGTCTTCAGGGACCCCCAGACAGTCCATGAATTGTCTGTCAAGGAGCTGGGAGGGACCAAATATGTGGACCATCTCGGGGTTCCTGAGGACCAGGTTGAGAAACACTCCCCTAGACCAGTGTTTCCCAAACCAGTCCTCAGGGCACCCTGAGCGGATCCACATTTTTGTTTTAGCCCAGTTCCCAGCACACACGTAAGGTGTTTAGTGCTCCTGATTACTTGGGTCAGGTGTTCTAGGAACTGGAACAAAACAAAAATGCAGATCTGTCCAGTGTACCCCGACGACTGGTTTAGGAAACACTGCCTTAGACAATAACAGATATTGCTGTGACATGAGGAAGTGTGGGATTTTGAAAATGAGGATGTCTGACAAACATTCTGGAGCATGAGTACCCATGTCAAAGACTCCCTCTGATTCCACTTAACTGAAGGGACAATTCCACCAACATCTGACCCCTTCGCACATTTGCTGTAGCGGTATCCTACTCTTGTTCGTCTAGTGACAAAATGATCAGTGTCACGGTTTGTTTATGACTGTATGGATCACAACACTGGACAATTTACAGCAATCATGGGGAAAGCATTTTGAGAATTTGCCCTGTTTACCATTTATTATCTCTAGGGACTCGGGGAGGAATTGAGCATTATAAATTGGGGGTGATGCTACAATCAGAAAAAAAACTGACGATTTGCTGAATGAGGTAATTTTATTCTTTACCAATTCAAAAAGAAACTGGAACAGAGATTTTGAAGTGCAATTTTTTTCCAAATAGTAACTTCCCTCAGATAGCATGTAGCACAATCCCTTTAGATATTTCGGACATTATTTGGGCCAAAATTTTTTGGGTGGAATTCTTTAAAAGACAAGCGGATTTAGAAGTTTCACATTTGTGAATTAGCCAAAAAGCTATTTTTTTTACCTTCAAATTCCAGGTTACACACTAAATTCTGTTCCTGAGGTTTGAGCAGAAAGATAATTTGAATATAAAATGGCTGCACAAACGAATGAAATAACATTCACAGATCTATACAAAGATCCATCCATTCATTGAAGCAATACTTGTTGCAATACTTGTTGCAATACTTGTTGGCAAAAACGTTGATTAGCTTTAATAAGCAACATCATTCTCTCCATATAAAGACATTCAAACATCACTCTATTTAATAATTTCATTTTACATAACAATATTCAAAAGAATCCCCATTTTTACATGATTTTTCATGGCTGCACACAGTAATTACCATGACGCCAAAACACACTGAAAAAAAAAATCACAGTTGTACTACAGATCTACTTTGAAATTCTGAGAATACTAGGCAGTAACTCTCCTCCATCATTTTCTTGGCCAAAAATGTTTATTGGTTTTTCTATTTTTTTTGCAACATCTTAGCACCCCTAAAAACAGGTTTTTTGCAAAGTGCATGTTTAAAGTTGATTTAAACAAAAGTAGATTAATGATATTCTAAATGGTCTCAGATTATTGGAGCTGAACAAAAGTATATATGTAGCACTTCGGGATAAATGTTTCTAAATAGGTGAAATACTAAAAAGTCAAGGTATGTCAGACTACCTCAAAAGTGACTGAGAGGCCTCAGACTGTAGAGGGTTCAAATGGTAACAGTGAACCTGAAGCCCATCCCAGGAAGCTCAGGGAATGAAGCAGGAGACATCCCATAATATCCTGGCACATAAACACACGCCTAACATAAGCTACACACAAACAGAGTCAGGGACAGCAATTAAAGTTCACACCGCAGGGGAGGTCAGGCCACATTGTTACCCACGTGAAGAAGCCGTTCAAGCTGAAAAGAAAATAATTATATAAAAGTCTTCAATATGAAATATTTTTACAGACTCTATATCATTTTATGCTTAAATGATTATGCATATTACCAAAGGATGAAGGAACTCTACAGGGTGCTATTTGAAAGGAACATGAATTTAATATACAATTAAAGAAAACTTAATACTGCATAATACAATTATCTCCTGAATTAATCTTCAAACTAAGCCTGAACAATGGTTTTGATGAAACAATCCAGAGACATTAAAACAGAACAAACCCTGACAACACAGCAGTGGCTGGTAAAAAAAAAAAAAACACACACAAAAGCATTAATCCAGTTTCACACAATCTTCGATTAACCCTGGAAGGGTGAAGAATGAGATCCAGCTGAGATTCAATGGCAGGACCTACTCTAAATCCTTTCAGTCACATTCCAAAGCAGAAGCTCTGCATGTGACCAGAAGAGTCATGACCTGCAGTATTTAAATCAGTCTTACGGTAAAGAAGAAATTAAAGTTGAAGTATATAAAATAGCCGTGCAAAGACAACTCTGGAAAGTTGAGATGACAATACAGGATGAGATCCTTAGACCTTCTGACATCTCACCACAATACCTTCCAGCCATCCATTCAGCTTCCATAATGGAACTGAGCACTATCTTTTCCTAATGAATACTAATGTCATGCTCAGTATTTACAACAATGGCACATTCGTATCATAAACTCACTATTTCAGTTAAGTCTTAGGTGACATACTATCTTTCGAAATGGGGAGTGACATTACCTAATACTATATGTACCTATTTTCTACCACACACAAAAAAGTCCATGGATCCACCTAGAGGACCTCTTCTGCAGCAGACGTTTAAGGGACACCTGCTTTTCTGTGATTTATCAACAGTAAACAGTAACAACACACATTCTCAATCTAGCAACATTTTCCATAATGGACTATAGCACTTGCCATAATTTAAAGAACTGCCTAATATATCATAGAACGCAGTGGGTGAATTCCCTCCCAAGCACTGAGCCATTAACGCAGGCAGGACATGAGCTGAATGTTAACTAGGAAGACAGCAAAGACTAAAACCTTCTGAACCGTTCTTGATGTCCAGTGCAGCCCACTCACCACACAGCAAGCAGAAGGCCCAGGAAGGTGTCGATTCCTGCTTCCTCTGGTGGCAAGACCAGGGTCAGCACAGCCCTCTGGATGTCGCTGAAGAACGGCGAGACACGTCTGATACGTCGACTCTCATTTGTTCCCGTCGTCGCGCCTCATTTCCATCTCTTTGTTCACAGAAATCCTGACGGACGCTAGAGCTGGACGAGGTCTTGGGAGAGGTCGTCCATGTTAGCCAAAGAAGGTCAGCTGCTGTTGCTGCTCTGTCTTCAGACCCGCTACGCAGATCTACGAGCTCCACTTCCTTTGGGACGGCGATTCCTGCAAAGCCAGCCAATGCAAGAACCATGATTAGCGGTACCACAGATGATTAAGATCATATTGGGAATTTGTTTAATGCCAGTGAATTCATGTAATTGTTTCTATATAGTTATTTTGACACTAATTTACAGCGTAACTTCCTTATTTGTGATTATGTTTGGTTTTTGCCTCTATCGTTAAATTCTAGGAGACAGAAAAATGAGCTCTAGGCAGAGAGCAAACCATCTTTTGATGAGACTATTTTGCTTTTTCTTTATTTTTACTTCTGAGATGTAAATAAAGAAAACACTGTTATACTTATTTTGTTTGTTTTCATGTATCCCGACCGTTACACTCTACAGTCTCTCTTAGCCTAATGACACGCAGTTCGGTCATTCCTTCTCCAGCTCATCAATAACCTTGGACCTGCCAAAATACGAATGGCATGTCTGCAGCATTTGCATTTTGATTAATGGCTACCATGAAATATTTAAATCCCCTGCGGTGCCCTGAAGGCAGTGAGACAGCATGAAGGTTTAGTTTTAGTTCAAAAAAACCCCAAAATAGGAATAAACAAACTAAATTCAGCGTGACAACAAAGCAGCAAAATGACATAACAGGCAGAAAAATGCACCCTTGTTTACATGCACAAGAACATTACATTTTAAGTTCTCTAAGTCCACCACATGACCAACCCATAACAAGTACTTCTGCAATGCATTTTGTTCTATTACTAACTTGCATTCATTAGCACAATACGACAGAAGATTGAAGTAAATTTATTATGGCCTTTATAAATTTTCAAGAAGCAATGGGTAAGGTTTGTAACTAAAATTGCTGTTTCTCAGTATTATCAATAAAAAGTCCACTTTCTGCATAATGCTTTCAGAGGCATTATATTATCTGCCCAAACAGCTGTACAATGTCTCCACCAACTTCATAATGCAGTAAAGACCAGGCTTTTCAGCGCAAAGGTACAGCGGATGATGCCCAAACTGAACATTTTTTAAGTAGCTATTTATGAAATCAGAAGTTGTCAAAGAATGGAAGCAAGCAAACCAGCAATGATCTCCACAGGCGTTTTCTCTCCGCCACCTGTGAAAGCCGCAGCTCCTTGCAAACTAGCGCATGATGTCATGAACACACACTTGCTAATTATCCAGGTGACTCAGTCTGTGCCTATGATGCGGAGTACTCTATCCCAGCTTCCCTGCAACCACATTAGCTTCATTCAATAACAGGGGCAGCAGCTAATTGAATAACAGCAGGGAAAAAATAACATAAATGAATCCGTTGTGACTTGCATCTGACTTCAGGTTAGAAACCAAACACCTTCATATATATTAGCTCTATATATCATTTTCCTGGCAATCTACTTGCTAATCAGATTAAAGAATTTTAATATGCTCCACAAAATAATTCCAGTGCTTCTGAATACAGAGAAACTATAGAACAAAAGTGAAAAATAGAAACAGTGCAGCAATCTCCTTGTTATGACACGCAGACTGGGGAAGCAGGCGAAGAGAGCCGTGGGTATGAACAAAACGGGATTTATGGGGGGGCTGACACACAGCAATGCTATAACATTACAATGACCGGACTGGGGAAACAAACTGAAATGCGGACTAAATACATTGAACTAATGACAGCAACAAGACACAGCTGATAAACACAGGGAATCCACACGAGGTTAACGAGGGGGCGTGGCCCACAAGAGGATCGGACGAGCAGGCTGTGACACTCCTGGCCTAAGAATGTACAACTGTGAAGCTTTTATCATTCTGGGTTTATACCAGGAAGCAAACAATTCCTAGTTATTACATGAAGTAGTAAATTCCTGGTTTAGTGGCACCCTGAGGTATTATTTTACATACGTTTGCTTTTATACCGAGAGGAAAAAATGCCATGGTTAATATGGACGATATTTTTCAATGCAAGCCTTAGTCCAGAGTTACACACCATTGAAGTTCTACTTCGAAATGCACCAAATATCTATCAATATTTCCCAACTTAATTTCATCTAGTGAAATATGTATGAATACACAGAGCCACTTTCCTTGCCATGCGCCAAAATACCACATTTCTACAAAGATCTGCACCTCCTCCCAAGACCCTAATGTGATTTCCACTGCTCTTCCATTAGACAGTTGACACATGCATTTGCATCACTGCAGGGGACTTGATGAAGGGACTCAGCTGTGAAGCGATGTTCCACAATGGAACTTTCCATGTCTGTACAGACTCCTCAACACCCAAAAAAAAAACAGAAGATTACTCTTCAGGAACACTTTGCTAACACATATTCCAATACTTCCACACTGAATACACTGGATGTTGAGAATCAATAACCACCCATCCATCCATCCATCCACCCATCCATCCATCCATCCATCCATCCATCCATCCATCCATTTTTTATAGTATCCAGTGCAAATCATAGAGGACAACAGAAGCAAAACAAAAATAGCACAATCTGTAACAAAACTGTATTGATCACTTCATTGTGCCCTCAAAGGGAGAGTATCATTAAATACTGAATAGGTACGCCATTAACATCATCGGAACAAATGAAATTGGACTGTCTGATACGAAAACTTTTACTGAGGACATTATACAAACAATTTCACTGACTACAAATAGTTGAAAATTGGTTGCATATGTCATGCCTGGCTAGTCTGCTCCTCGTGTGTGATACACCCCCTGATTATCCACGTGTGCTTCCCCGATCTTGCCCAGCTGTGTTCGATTATTTTCGCCCAGTCTTGTCTATTTCAGTCCATGTCTTGCCTTAGTTTTTGTCCGTCATTGATGTTAGTCTACGTCAGATGTTTCCTGGTCCCCGTTACCCTAATAAATCCCCCGTTTTCCCTTAGTTTGCCTGCTTCCTGCTCGCTTGCCTGCCCGTGCGATCACCCGCTTTTACCAGCGATCCTACCAGCATATTGGGGAAAAAAAGTAATATTCCTTTTTAGAGCCTAACAACAAATCAGAGTCACTGACTTCACTTGAACCTTAAAATGCATCCAGCATGGATGGGGATGCCAGTTCATCGCAGGGCACATAGTGCACAGACTAAGGGCAATTAAAAATGCCAGCCAGTCTCACTGCATGCCTTTGGGCTGTGGGAGGAAACCCACACAGCACATGAAAGAAAATGTAAACAGAATCCATGCACACAGAGCGTTAAAGGGGATTCGGGCCCACAACCCTGAATGTGAGGTGACTCACTGGGCCACAGCGCTGCTTATCTTAAAATGTTGTTCTAATGAAATTCTACAAACATTAAACCACATACTAGAAGATTCATTTTCAGTGTGTTGTTTTATGTTGGTGCGGCATGATGGCTCAGTGACATCTTGCACGTGAAGATTTGTCGGCCCAAGTCCTATTTCCACTCTTTGGATGACTGATGTCTTGTTTGCCCCGTTTTGGGTGGGTTTCCATGAAAAAAGGGCAGATGCCAGAGAATGTAGTACTGCATCATGATGTTGCATTAGCACAGTGCTGCTGTTTTTAACCCCTGGGGAAATTTAGTTATCCTTGTACGAAAAACACAGGCATACATGCAAATACAGGTAAGAAGTTACTTTTGGGTCAGAGCACAGGGTCAGCCAGTGCACAGTGACCCTGGAGCAGTTGGATTTAAGAGTCTTCCTCAAGGGTCCAAGGATGATATAATTACTGTGCCAGACATGGGATTTGAACCCACCTTCGGAACACAGGCACAGATCACTACCCTGCCGAGATACACACAGCTGCAGGCTACGCAGAATGCATAAGTGCATTCTGCCCATGTGTAAACTGCATTGTAAAACGATGTACCTTCATTATGCACTCCCCATTTCCCAGTCACCACAATACAGTACACAAGGACTTTGAAAGTGATGGCATCTGAGTCACAGCAAACTATTAAATTCCGGTCCAAAGGAAAATGTCATCTCCCAGTAAGTGGTACATCCATACCTCAATGAAATCTAGTGTACAGCATTAATAAATCCGATAACCACAGATTAATATAGTCTATAAAAAGGAAAGTAGAGCTTATATTATGAAATGATGATTCCTTTTGCTATATAATGTAATTTCGTAACATTGAGATTTTCTATACACCAAGTCTATTTTGCACAACTTTCCTTTTTTGAGATGAGGACAAATTCAAATTTAAGAGAGGTAAAGAGCACCCACACACCGACAGTAGTTCCCAATCCGGTCCGCAAGGACCCCCAGACAGTCCATGTTTTGCTCCCTTGCAGCTCCCTGCCAGACACTCCATGTTTTTATTGCCTTCCAGCTGGGAGCAAAGACATGGACTGTCTGGGGGTCCCCAGAGACTGCAGGCAGAAACACTGCATTAGATCTCCATTACATTTTTGTACCCATCCTGGTTACACCGTGTCTTATGCTCCAGGTTTCCTGGGCTGGGCGCTGTCGACAACCTCAAACCGAAACCTAACACATGCATTTTGAATATCATCGGTATGGAACACAGTCTGAGACGCGTCCTCCATGCATCACTCTAAAGCTCGCATTAGTACTCCACTCCCATTTGAAAGGGATTAAGTCAAAATTGCAACACACCTGCGTGCCTTTGAAAAATAACCAGAATGATAACTGATATCTTGCACAGGCTTCATCAGGGATATGGCTGAATTAATGTCAACAAGATCATTTTTTCTTTTTTTTAAATCAGAGAAGAGCATGATAGATAATTGCTGTAAAGACTTCATTGAAAGTAGGCATTTTGAGTGAGACATTCACTGCAGGGTTTTGGGTCTATAGTGTTGATATTGCTATTCTTTCCCCCCCCCCAAAGAAATCCTCTTTGGATGCACCACTGTGAGAAAACAGACCTAAATAAAATCCAGCCCGACAGTCTGCAGGGTTAACAGATGTCGATGTATGGAGGCCTTCATTTCAACATACTCAGTCTATGATTATGATGATTGTACGCACACATGTTTACATTTCATTGCATTTTTTAAAAGAACTGGAATGTAAATGCCATACAGACATGTAACCAGGAAAGAAGTCTATGTAGCAGTGTTGAGAAAAAAGTAAAGCATACCAAAATTTCCCTCACAGCAAAAATGTTTCAAAGCCACGCATGATATGGAAGAGGTCGCCCAAGAGAACATTGCCAACCCCTGCTTAGAGTTTAAGTGGTATGTTCCAGAATTTGTTTGTTGTGGAGGCTTAAATCAAGGAGACAAGACTATTTTCAGGATCTTTATCCTCAAGAACACAAACCCTAACCCATTCAATTTAAATCCTATTGCCCAAATTCGAAGTTGACTATTCCTGCCCATCTAAGCAAATTCCTTCTGATTACAGCAACCGTGGCCAGCAGCTCATCATCACTACCATGCTAAAGATGAAATATACTAAAGAACCAAAACATTATGACCAACCCGACACGAAGCAAACAACATTCACTATCCGTTAAAAATGCTGTGTGTCAAGGTCTGAGATACAACAGGCAACAAGCTACCATTTGGTACCCATAGACGACGTGTTAAAAGCATAAAAATGGGCATGAATACAGACCTGATTGAGCTCTTACCGACAGTGATCTGAGGAGGGATGAACCATGATCCGTTGACAGGGTGTCAATGTGAGATGCGAACAAATCTATCCCAAACAGGGCTACTGTGTTATATATCCCAGACCGTGACATGCAACGTTTTTACGAGATAGCCAATGCCATTCACTTCATATGGGGGTGGTCATAATTTTTTATCCCATCAGTGTTTACTATATAGTGTTTCTGCAATTCATCTGGTGAGCCACAGTATTAAAATATGGCTGGTTTCCCTGTTAGGATATATTAGCCGTCACAGGGCCCATCTGCTTTGTAGACCAGCAAATTAGCAACCATCCTGTCAGTCATCAGCCTCTAATCCGTGAAGTGGGGCCACCTTCAGTAAAGGCAGGGACCCGAATGACGAGTGACTGACAAAGCTGATGAAGTAGTTTTCCTCTAGCAGCCATAGTTTTCCACAGCAGCACAGAACTGCCAGACGGTGAATGAAACTGAGCAGGATCAAAGACAGCCACTCGAATTTCACTAAAGGATGCCGGCTACAGGGTCATTAGAGAAGATGTGTTAAACAATTATATAAGTGCCTATTCAATTAAAGAGCATTAAATGTTACACTTAGATCATATTTGATTTTCCTTACTAACATACACTATATGGACAAAAATGTTGGGACACCTGGCCATTACACCTACAGGAACTTTAATGACATCACATTCTAAATCCATAGGCGTCAATATGCAGTTGGTTCCCCCTTAGCAGCTAAAACAGCTGCCAAACTTCTTGGACAGCTTTCCACAGAATTTTGGAGTAGGTCTTTGGGAATTTTTGCCCATTCATTCAGCACAGTATTTGTGAGGTCAGGTGCTGATGTTGGAAGTGAAGACCTGGCTTGTAATCTCTGCTCTAGTTCATCCCAAAGGTGTTTAATGGAGTTCAGGTCAGGGCTCGGTGTGGGCCAGTCAAGTTCTTCCACACCAAACTCACTCAACCATGCCTTTATGGACCTTGCTTTCTGCACTAGAGCACAGACATGCTGGAACAGAAAAGGGCCTTCCCCAAAGTTGGAAACATAGAATTGTCCAAAATGTCTTGGTATGCTGATGTCTTAAGATTTCCCTGCACGGGAACTATGGAGCTGATCCCAACCCCTGAGAAACAACCCCATACCATTATCCCTCCTCCACCAACCTTCACAGCTGGCATAATGCAGGTAACGCTCTCCTAGCATCCACCAAACCCAGACTCGTTCATCAGGCTACTAGACAAGGAAGCGTGATTCATCACTCCACAGAGCACATTTCCATTGCTCCAGAATCCAGTGGCAGTGAGCTTTACACCACTCCGTCCGACGTTTGGCACTGTGCATTACATTGGTGATGTAAGGCTTGCCTGCAACCGTTTGGCCATAGAAGCATCTTCCATGAAGCTCCAGTTGCACAGTTTTTGTGCTGGGATGTACAGTAAAGCCAGAGAAAGTTTGGAACTCTGCAGTTAAGTCAACATAGTGTTTGCGGCTTTTACACACTATGTGCCTCAGCACTTGGTGACCCCACTCTGTTACTTTTTGTGCTCCGCCACGAGCTGACTTAATGCAAAAGGTGGCATCCTATGACTGTACCATGCTTGAATTCACTGAGCTCTTCAGAATGACCCATTCCTTCACAAATGTTTGTAAACCTGACTGCATGACCAGGTGCTTGATTTCATATACCTGTGGCAATGGGTCTGAATGAAACACCTGAATTCAACGATTAAGAGGTGTGTCCCAATACTTATATCAATAAAGTGTATTAAACACTAACCCCACCTTTGTTACTGATTATACATTGACTCTGGATTGCTGACCATGTCATCGTTACAGCTTTCATGTATTTACATAAACATCGAAGTAAAATGACCTTCATCTTAACCAATATACATTCTGAAACCTAAAATCACAATGGAATGGAAAAGGACTGTTTTACTTTTGCAACATTAGGAAATGAAGGAAATGATAACCTGTGGCATATTTCCAGGCATCGTACACTATGAGAACTGTGACTTATCTCTGAAACACACACTTACAGCTATAATGGACCGGCCACTTACATCCACATCATCCTTTACGGGTAATGATCTCTCAGAAGCACACAGAATATAAGTCCAGTGGAAGAGACAATCTTTTTCTTCAAAAGGAGAACAAAATGTGATCATGCGATAAATCCAAGATGTGGCTCCATTCTGACAGTCATTGTAACACAGAACCTAGAAAACGTCCTCAGCCCTTCATACAAAGTTTTAACGTTATTGTCTGAGAGCTTGAATAATTAAAATAAATATGAACAGTGTATATGGCATGTTCAAAGCATAAGGAATAAAACGGATACAAATCTAGTAAAGAAACGGATGCAAATTATGCAGAAAGTAATGCCCTTGAAGGAAAAAATTTATGAATGTGATTTTTTTTTTATTTAAAAAGGTGACACGATGAGATAAGTATCCCAGAAATCATGATGTATGTATCAAAACACTTGTCACTGCAATTGAAACAAAAAACTGAGCAAATAACTTGTTTAACCAGCCCATATCGGGCGTGATGCTTTTTACCACAGCCTGCTGGAAAGTGTAATCAGATCAGGCAACACCAAACTCTCATTCCACCACAGTGTAATAAGACACACTACTTCTGCTCCCCACCTCCATTATAATTATATAACAATAATAATAATAATAATAACAAATTCCTATAATTCTTTTCAGGATATTATGTTTTAAAATTTATTTACATTGTGTTTCTTTCTTTGAATCGAATGTTTCTTCTTTCATACCACATCTGCACTATACGTACTTTACCACTGAATTTTTCCTGCAATCAGTAAAGTTTGTCTTCTTATCTTACAGACATAAACTACACATATCAGGAAGAGGCATAATTACTTTTAAAAACATATCATATACATTTCAGAACATGTCAATGATTAAGAATTAGCATCAGCGCGAAATTTTATCGCTTCACATAACAAGGAGGAACCATCTATACATTTTCTGTCCTATTCAGGGTTGTGAGAGGGGGGGTCCAAACTCTATGGGCACACTGCAGGGAACAAGCCAGGATGGGTCATCAACCCACTGCAGGAAACAAGCCAGGATGGGCCATCAACCCACTGCAGGGAACAAGTCATGATGGGCCATCAACCCACTGCAGGGAACAAGCCAGGATGAGCCACCAACCCACTGCAGGGAACAAGTCAGGATGGGCCATCAACCCACTGCAGGGAACAAGCCAGGAGACGGGCTACCAACCCACTGCAAGAAACAAGCCATCGAAAAACCTCACAACGATATGTGCAGAGATGGGACAGACTTGAACCTTGGTGGCAGAAGTGTGAGGCAATAGGACTAACCACTGCACCATCACGCTATCCAACGAAGGGGAGCCAGATTCATTTATTCAAAAGAATGACACTTTGAAAGGGCTACAGATGCCATTGTGCAAACCAAGTGGAATTTTTTGGAAATCACAATTACAGATACTGAAGCCTTTAATTGGCACTGCAAACTGGTGGCTTTAGGACTAAACCCCTCAGACAGCCTCCCAGATACAAACGAAAGCTCATGACCCACCTCCCTTTTATACACCTTCTGAATGATAATCAGGGCAATAGCTAGACTGGAATTTTCAGGAATAGTGGGGCAGAGTCTGCACCAGGTTGAGAAACACTGCTTGCCAAACCTTGTGGCCTATCACAGGACACCCACATTCATAAACTCTGGGCGATTTATGCACACTGTAAACACATGTATCTGAAAACACAAGCAAACATCAGAACATGCAATCTCATCATACACAGAACCAGGTGCGAGACACAAACCCACAGACTTGGAGGTGCAGGGCTATATCACTCTGCCTCCTGGTGGTTATTAGTGGCCCTTTGTTAGGTGCCCCTGCACTGTCCCATGGTAGGACTCCCATTTGTCTCCAGAAACACTTAAAGGCCTGACAAGTTGTAGAGATGCCATTCTGCACACAAATGTTGTGCCTGGCTGTTATTTTCACTCTTGCGGCCTTCCTGCTAGTTTTAAAGAGTCTGGTCATTCTCCTCTGACCTCCCTCATTAACAAGGTGTTTTTGGCAACAGAATTACCTTTCACCACATGCATCACATATGCTTTCACACACACTGTATGTGAAAATTACTGGCGGGTGGCTCTTTCTGGCACCAAGAGAGAGGTAAGGAGCATGCACTGATTACAGAGCGCTGCCGCACCCACCACACAATAAACCAACTCAGGGATGAGAACCTGAGCACAGGCATGTGGTAGGTGATACAGTGCTGGCTTAATGGTTAGGGAAGCACACTTGTAATTGAAAGATTGCAGGTTCAAATCCCCAACCAGCAAGGCACCATGAGCAAGGTACAGCCCCCAGGCACTGCTCCCTGAGGGCTGAATTAGCTCATGGCACGGGGCAGGGGACACCCTGGACGGGATGCCAGTCCATCACAGGGCACAGGGCAGGGCACACCCTGGATGGGATGCCAGTCCATCACAGGGCACAGGGCAGGGGAGACCCTGGATGGGATGCCAGTCCATCACAGGGCACAGGGCAGGGGATGACCGGGACGGATGCCAGTCTATCACAGGGCAGGGGACACCCTGGATGGGATGCCAGTCCATCAAATGTGCACAGGTTTCATTCTACAGAGGACTAAAGATGATATAAATATAAATAAACAAATGTACAAATTAATAATGAAATATATATGTACATACATATATACATTTTGGTCATGAAAAATGGCATAATTAGGTCTATGCTTATTTGTTTATCTATTTCTACATTTCTGTATTTATACATCTCTTCATTTATTTATTTCTCTCTCTGTATGTTAATATGGTGGACGGGTCTAACCTGACTGCAGAATTGGTGGGATCATTTGGGCTCTACTTCGGTGACGTGACATCGCATTATAGGGCAATTTTGTTGTCAAGCTATTTTTTATTTGTGAAGTATTGCCGTTCCAGTTGCAATATAACATTCATCTACTTGTTTTTGCTGACAGTCATCTTCACTACTATTAATTAAGTGTGGTACTATCCCATATTATGTACGCTGAATTTGCAGGAATTATTAAAATTATGCAATTCATGAGATTCCACCATGTATGCCAAGTCATTCACTGTGGAAAAATGACCTCACCTCAGTGTACACTGTGACGCCCCAGTCACTCTCCTGCACCCTGTCTCCTCTCACAAACATCCTAGCTTTCCGGCAGGAATCACAACAGACATAAAAGAGCGACCAGGAGATCCTCTCCTACAGACCCATGGAAGTAAATACAGAGCATTTGCTGAATCTCTTCTTAGCGATATGTGGCGCTTTCTGCCAGCACTGCTTGTGAACTAAGTGGTTCTGAGTTTCTGGTAACTGAGTAATTTACTTTACTTTAACTATGTTAGTAGACGTTCTTTTGGGAAACGCACCGTGGAGTGGGGTTCAGAGGGTAAGGGTTCTCTATCAGAAAACTCTCAGAAAAAAACTTTAAATTATATGATGAGATATACTTACCGTATGTGGTTGTAAACCAAGCATTAGATCTATATTATATATGATATTATTGAGGGAAAATCCACGATAATGAGTCCATCGTAGGATACACACTTACACAAAGAAGTGGATGAACCTCTTAACCCCCAGCTCTATGGACGCCCTTCGCTGCCAAGCCTGCTCTAACCTGCATGTGTGTCACGGCCAGTAAGATGAGGCAAAAAGATCACTTCCCCACGAGGGATCAATAAAGTGTCATTACTATTGCAATCAAACTTGTATGGGCACGTTAGAGGTTCACTACTGCCATGGTGCTTCTGAAAGCACTGCTCCAGTACAGCTATCCACATCACTTTCATAGTGTCATCCATATTTCCAACAGCTTTCAGCTAAAGCTAATGGTCAGTTTCCTTTCCGATAACAAGTTTAATTTTATTTAGTACCTACGTTTAGCTTCTTTTTGTCCTTTATTGTCTGTGGGTACGGCCGCCTCCAGCTATAAGCCAAATAGGCAGCTGCCTCGGACCCCCAAATTACCGGCAGTGTGGAGGAAGTGAAATGACCACCAATTTTCTTGATGGGGGGGCCTTAAAGCACAACTTTATTAGGGCCCTGGAAAAAGGTACAGCTGGTCCCATCTGTGGGGCCTCTCTGAAATGGATTTGCTCAGGGAATATCTCAGCCTACGGAATATTTTCCAGGAACACAGATCATAGGGCAGAGTCAGTGATGTTTCAGCAATAGGTTAAAGCACAATATTGGACATCGAGTTACTGACGTCAAAATAATATCGTAGCTAGTTTAAATCTTACATAAGGTTATAACAATATCAGAGTTCCTGTTGCATAAGAACCCTGCTTGTTCTAATTAAGATAAAGAGTCAGATGGTGCCGCTCGGCTGAGTCAGACACACTTCCCCCTCCCTCAGCGAGCGAATTTCAAAAAAGGAAGGTCGCGAAATTCCCTAAGTGCGCACAGATTTATTTCCCGGCCCTCTAACACCAGCGTACTTCTGTGTTTACAGTTCACCAGCTGTCAAGGATGGGGCTTATGCGTTAATTCGTGAAAGTGTGCTTTTTGTTTTGATACGGCTCTGTCGACTTTAAAGTTTCCTCCACCGCAAGTGCTCTCGGTGCGTCTTAAGACCAGGAAAATCTGCGTGGATCTGACAGCACGATCCTCCTACACTAGCGGGTGCCATAGCTCACCGCGGCACAAACACAGCAGAAATATCTATAAAATGCTAAAAAGTGGCGCAGCAGCCCCTCCCCTAGGTGCTGTATTTCTGGGACACGCCTTCAGCTTCACCTTTACAATGGAGCAGCAGATCCTGAAATGTTCTCTTGTAGCCTACTGCATGACCCTTTGCCATTCAGAGTCTAATCTCACACATTTATACATCTGCAGAATGAGATGATGCTAAAGGAGACTAAAGAATGGTATTATAATGCTCCATCAAGTAACTCAACATTTTTCTAAATAATGTTCCAGCAGACCTCGATAACTCAACATTCTTAAATGGCATTACGTTGCTTAGCTTGTAACATCATCGAAGGCTGACATACATGCTACATAATGCACTGTCCTGTGAAGACAGGCCTCACCTGAAATTTGGGATATGAGCTTGTGTTGCCAAAGTATCTGACTGTCTACTTAGAAATGGAGATCCTTCTTACTGAAGACGTCTATGGATCAGTTCAGCCTGAATGAGTGTTTGGAGGGGATTCTGGAGAGTTGCCCTAAAAAGACAGTCACAGTGTTTTACGCCACCCTGATCCTGAAGAACTGGGAGTCGTCCCAGGAGCAGATCACACTGGAAAGTGGCCTCGGAGTGCTTCCGACCCTGGGATGGAAGAGAAGTAGATGGAGTGACTGGCAGACTGTACTGTAGGACCATGAAGTGAAGCAGCCCTCTGATGTTGAAATGCAGCTGGAGTCTATGGATGCAGTGACAGACTGTCACCACTGCATGCTTAATTTGAGCTTCTTCTCTGTATACGTCTATGGACATGTTGCAGTTCTTTTTTGTTTGCTGTCCGTGGTACCTTTTAGCTGTTAGCAGCAGGTGCAGAGTGTGAAACACAAGAGGAAGCCCCTCTACTTCCCTGCAACTAATTTATAATGGTAATGAAAATGTGTAAGAAGGAGAGACCAGAAGTAAAGGCAACAGTCTGCTACATTACATTGGAAAGCAAACCTTGCACCTCTATGATGTCATGTAAACCCTTCACGCTGTAATGTGCCCAAGCAGATCTGCCTGGGTTCTTCTCCTGAAAATCCTACTACGCATGGATCTGTTCACCATCCAGTTCTACAGATGAAACCCTAATCCCAACCTGACGACCTTAACACCACCCAGCCGTCGCTGATTTTCATAAAATTGAATTTCCCTTTGAAGGGAGCCAGAAAAATGGTCCCCAAAACATCAACAGCTTTTTTATCACATTGTGGGGACACATATATCTATCCCCCCAACACACACACACACACACACACACACACACACACACACAAATATTACAGGCTTATTCGTTCTCCAAACTTATTAAAGCACATTTAGGAAACACACTAATCCACTCAAAGATTTGTCATAGTCAAGTCATAAGGTAACTTGTTAAAAAAACAAAAATAATTATTGTGGTTACAGTTTATTTTATGCTTTGGTTCCAGATAAACCTATTATTAAAGTTCTTAAATTTATCTGCGTAAGTTTCCGTTTATGAAGAAATGACAAGACTCACTAAAAACAAATAAGCAATTAAAATGATAGGTGTCAGTTTTATTACTTACTAGGACACATCAGAGCTGTTAACCAGGAAGGAATGAACACTATTTATATATGAATAAAAATATCACATACTGTATTATTTTAAGTATTTATGAATTTAATAGGTCTGCATGACTTTTTTTAAATAAGACATTTTCTCCCATTTTATTTTTCGTAATTGCAACAAATTGTTGTTAAAATCATCTAAATAATAATTTGCAAGTAAAAGATTACTTTCCTTCACCTTCAGTAAATTATGTAAGTAGGGTTACAGAGATGAATGTCAGAACACACAGATATCCTGGCCTTGAACTGGGAAACTCCCTCTACAGGAACCCATGTCGCATACATTTTGAAAAAAGCAAAAAGCTTGTTTTATCCTGAATTGTTATTTTTAATTTTTTTTTCTAGCCCAATTCCTTCAAAGAATGTTAATCTTGTGTATAATGCGATTTTTATACCTTTCAGAAGCTCTGTCCCTATTAGTCAGTTTATTAAATGTGTCATTAATTGTGCATGATTGCAGCCTTTAGCCTTTTTCAATATTTAGTAATTGAATTACAGAATTTTTCCAATTAATCTGACGCTTGTTATTCAGTGAGCTGATATTAGATTTGAAGAATTTCATTCAGGAGGGGAATGCAGAGCCTAACAGGGCAGCACTGTCACATCACACCTCCAAGGCTGGGCTGTTCAGTCCTGCCCCACTGTGTGTGTGTGTGTGTGTGTGTGTGTGTGTGTGTGTGTGTGAGTTCTCTGCTGTTGGATTTCCTCCCTCCACCCAAAGACATGCAGTCAAGTGAACCAGTATCTCCATATTGTCCAGGGTGTGTGTGTGTGTGCTGGATGGATTGATCAGCATCCTCTCCAGGGTGTCCCCTGTCCTGTGCCATGTGATGGACTGACCTCCCATCCAGGGAGTCTTCTGCCTTGTCTGCTGTGATGGACTAGCATCCTAGTGGGAAGGGTGACGGACTGAACTTCCACCTGAATGCTGCCTCGCATCATAAATTACCACATAATATTCACAAATGAGCCTGGCAGAAAGACAGGCATCCCACAATGCCTCAGAGTGACCAGCTGCTGCTTCCTGCGAGCGCAGTTTCAGAGGCAGTGCTGTGAATATGCATACCTTTGTTACTAAGCAATGACATAGCAATGATTATCCCGGAAAATCTGCAGATTTTACGAGTCCACTGTTTGGTGGATTTAATGAATAACCAGAAAAAAAAAATCACACGATAAGGCTTTCTGGGGATACGTATTATATGTGTATCTATGCACACTCGTTTTGTGCCTGTCATAATCCTTACACAGGCTACATTTAATTTAAAATTAAACTGAAAAAATACTTCCATACAGAATCATCTTCATCATACAACCGTGATCCAGCAGGAGGCAGCGCAGCAGTATGGTGCTTGGTTTGCATAATCTACCATGTTACTATGGCAATTGATCAGCAGCCTCCAGTCTACAGATGCCTCAGTAATTAAAATCCAACTGTCCCTGAGTGGACTAATTAGTTATGGTTTAAACACTGAGTAGAGATGGTTTCAGGGCGAGACTGGGAAGTATGATGGCGGCTCAGTGAATTGCAGTGGTATGTCACATTTCCAGAGTTTGGGGTTCGAATCCTGTCTCTGCTCTCTCTGTGTGGAGTCAGCATGTTCGCTCCTCTGTGCTGCTCTGAGTACTTTGGTTTCCTTCTGCAGTCCAGAGACATACAGGCTTACTGGCATCTCTAAACTGGCCAGTAGCTTGTGTGCATCTGCCTTTGGATAGACTGAGTTCTCATCCAGGGCACAGGACTGTGATGAGCTCCAAGTTCCCCTGTGGCCCTATTAATTAAGGGGCTGGGGAAGTACAACATGGAATTTAGGGCAGCATGGGGGGGGTTTGGTTGCATTGTAAGCTTCCATTTTTTTAGGGGGGTATTTAAGCTTGCGTTTTACATGCTTTTTGTTTTGTACGTTCTTTGAAAGGTGTTGGGTCTTTATTTCTGCCATAATCATTTAGCCTGTTTAACCACTGCTGGATGTTCCCTGTCGGGGGGGGGGGGGGGGGGGGGGGGGGGGGGGGGGGGGGGGGGGGGGGGGGGGGGGGGGGGGGGGGG
>JAODJX010000035.1:22411581-22422175 GCA_026776945.1 Isichthys henryi | reverse complement strand
TTATTTGATTGGTGTTGGTTCTTTATTTCTTCCATAATCATTTTGCCTGTTTAACCACTTGTGGATGTTCCCTGTCCCCCCCCCCCCCCCCCGCAGACTCTGTACTGGAAGTGTTAGGAAGATCGATGGATAGACAAATGTCTTAGTTTACCCGAGGCTTGGGCCTCACTAATATTTTGTGGAGAATGAGGGCTGTTGGTGCCACCTACAGGGCAGTGTTGTTTGTTTCTACCTTAAATTGATTAGTGGTAGCTGTTAAGTTTGGCTTCAGATCTTTTGGATATACTATTTTGCATGATGAACCTGTTCCTTCACAAACGCTTTGGGACAATCTGATCTTCATCACCTTTTGGTGCAGTTGGACTGTTACGTTGTAGGTGGTTGCTTTGGGTATGTATGGTTTGGCTCATCTCTTGTCCTGCTCTGCCAGTTGATTAATACAATTGTCAATGTTAAATCCTCTGTCCAGCTGACTAATTTGAGTTTGTCTCAAAAGTCACTTAAGGGAGGTGACAGTTTGGAATATATGAGGCACAATCATGGGCGCTCACAGGCAAAGGACGTATAAGTTTGCTTCTTTAATTTTGGGTTTTTACACAGTGCTTGAACACTGTTTTGTGAGGTTCAGTGGGACTTAATTTTGTTGCCACTTTGATTCATGGTAAATTTTGAAATACACTTCACTATTGCAAAAAATGTAATTTTGTGCATTCTGAATCCAAGACAGCATACTCAAGATTCTTTAAAGTGACTTTTTAAAATGGTCCATTGAAATAACTGGTAGAAAAAAAGCAAATTTCTATAAAATGCACCAACCAATACAGCGACATAACAAAGGTTACAGTAAATCAGTGGGAACACCATTATCATTATTTTTACTCTGAATTCTTGTTATTACAAACATAGAACATCAGAGATGTTCAATTCCACTTTCATGTTCATCAAACTACTCTGTTGCATCATCATCCTGATACATGACACCACCTTCAGGGTACAATGTTTGAACCACTGGCTGAACATGATCTTCCAGGATGACTTGGTAGTCCTTGGCAGCAATGCGCCCATTAATAATAAGTAGTAGGTCTAGGGAATGCCATGATATTGGAGCCCAAACCATCACTGATCCACCCCCATGCTGCACTCTGGGGACACAGCAGACTGGGTGGTGAGCCTCTTTGCAGCTTCTCCACACCACAGCTCTCCCTGATGTTGGAAAGACAGTGAAGGTGGACTCATCAGAGAACAATACATGTTCCACATTTTCCACAGCGCAAGATTTTGATCATTGAAACCGACGTTTGACATTCACACGAGTGACCAAAGGTCAGGCTGCTACAGCCAAACCATGAATATTGACCCTGTGGAGCTCCCAATGAACAGTTTTGGAGGAAATGGGAGAATCAAGGTGCACATTTAATTCTGCAGTGACTTGGGCAGCTGTAGTTTTATGTTTTTTGGATACAATCCAGGTTAGTACCCAGACATCCCTTTCAGACGGCTTCCTCTTGCATCCAGTTACTCCTGTTGGATGTGGTCCGTTCTTCCCGGTGGTGTCCGACATTACCCTGGATACCGTGGCTTTCGATACACTACAAAGACTTGCTGTCCTGGTCACATGTGCACCAGCGAAACGCACACCAACAATTTGTACTCTTTTGAACTCTGATGTCTCCCATTTTGTTGTGTGGAATACACTATTGTATGTGCAGTTATGCTATTGCTCTGCTAATTCAACCCTCACACTCTGCTCTTGCTGATGGAATGTGCAATCAGTGACCATTGGCCACCAGGCTGCGCATATAGGTATGAAACCTCAGACACTATTGGCCAGTGATTCAGTTTCATTGTCAAACCACTGTAACTGTCAAATCAAATGCATTTATATGCAAAACGCAGGCTGATCCAAATTATCTGGTGACTTTTCTTCTCCTTGTTTGAGAGGGTAGAATATCACCACTAAATGAAAGTTACATCAAATAGAATTTTTTGGCTGGGGAAAAATTTGTTGAGTAATTATTAAGCCACATTAGTCTAAAATAGGTTAATTAGTAACATTCACGGTATGTTTTATAAACACTAAAATCGTTTCTATTAAAATACTTGTTTTTTTTTCACATAATCAGATCGAAACCAAGTTTATCGGTAATAAACATTATTCACAGCAAGTAATATCATTATAATCATTATCCTTCACAAAGAGCACTGGATCTATGGATTCTTGTAGCTGGACGAAAATCATCCTTGGAAAGTGTGAATTTCAAATCAGATCTCTACTTAAGTGCGATCGAATATCTTCAGTATACTCTGAAGACGTCTTATTGCTAAATCAGTCGAACACAGATCTGTGTTAATTCTCTGAATGAGTCAAAGCAGAACGAAATACAATAAAAGCAGAAGTAATTACAACAGATGTGCTCGTTTTTACTTAGTTTATCAGAATCTTTGGTTTCTTTTTTCATAAAGCACATGAAGCCGGAGGCAATTCCTTCTCTTGTACATTTTTATGTATGTCAGAGGACTGTGGTCACACTGATTACCATAATAAGCTAAAAATGCTAATAAAAACATCACAGTGGTGTGTTTAATAGTAACTGCTTATTTAAGTTTACTATAGATAAATTAATTGGGTATTTTGGAATTGATTTCAGCAGTTAACCTATAATCTTTATACAGTCTTTTATTACCACATAGTAGGTGGTTTAATGCTCAAAATCCTGGAAAAAGGTACTCCTGAGAAGAGCACTTTAACCAATAGATGCAGCAATATCACCACATTGCTGTGGAGGAATAATAATCTATGTAAGGGACTGTTTTTACTTCTTCTAAACCTACAGATTATGCCCAGCAGATCCAATTTGCGTTTGCAGCAAATAATTTCACCCCTGGTCAATAGTGGTTGGATCTGAAAGGTCCTTCGGAGGTTTTGGAGTTGCAGTGTTAAATTTAGGGCCAGTGTGATTCGGTTGCTGTGTTACCATGTATTCAACTTGTTGCTGAAATCTTTGATCCCAAGATTCATATTCAAAATCACGTGTCATGTAAAAATCACTAGCCAACAGCTCAGCTATGTTAAATTCACCAACATGAGTTGACACAGTTTGGTCGTATTTATGAAGACTGAGACTAATGCAGGTCAAAACCAAATAATGGAAAAATTCAGTGAAGTCAGAGATAATCAGAGCCTTCTTTGCTGAAAGAATGGGACGTACTACATAGACTGGTAATGGGAAAGCAGTCAGAGATATCAAATGAAGACATATCTACTAGATTTACTGTATATTTGCCATAAATACCTTTTCTGAGGATCATAAGGCCTAATGAATGTGTTATAATGAATTAAGCTAATGGACTAAATGTATACCTAGGGACGGGTAATCTGATTCGCTTGATTGCATGGGATTGGGGTATTGATTCAATGGAAATATATGAGACACACATGCACATTCTTCTTGCCTAAGGCCTAAGTCATTGACAGCAGTCCCACAATGCACTGCTCCCCGGCCATACTGAAACATCCACATTCCATCTACCCACCCTGTCCAGGGCCATAAGATATGATGTCCGCCATCACTGCTCCACCTGTCCAGGGGATCTGGCATTGCTGGATCCTCATCGCTGCTTATTTTCTTTTGGTCACTCCATTCAAACTGACACTCAGCATACCTCCCCATGCAGCCTCTCCTCTCTGTACTCCTCCTCTTTACCTCCAATCAATCCATCCTTCATTCTTCCATCAGGGAGCTGCCACAATTGCCGTAACAATATTGACGGAACGAGGACTTTTATTAGTAGCACTTTCGCTCCCCTGTTAAACAAACCTGTACTGCCATCTAGGCCTGACTCTGCAGATCACTGTCAGCCGCAGTGCCTGCATCATCTGCAAGTTCTTATTTTGCAAGATTGCTTGCATTGTCCCATGACAACCCCTACACTGAGCACCTAGTAATGTCAACATATATCACAGTTTCAAATTAGGCCCGTGTTCTTAGACAGTGATCGCTTTCACCCCTTACTACTCAGCTACAGATATTCACCCATACCTGCTCAACTGCTAAAGATCTTGCTTAGCATGATTAAATTATGTCATATAGTGATCATTCCTTTATAAAACGATGATCTTCAGAGGGTGTTTAAATTCCACGCCAATCAAAAAAAAAAAAAAAAAACTTAACTGCCAAAACCCTGTCTGACAGTTCAGGGCAAAGGATTTTTCACATGCTATTTATTGTTTCATGTCCAAATTTTCCAGTCTGATGAAGATCCACAAAAGTAATCTGAGACCTAAATGAAGGCCAAAGTATGCAAGAGGTTAGTGCCTCTGTCAGAGTAAAAAGTACTCAGGGAAAACCAGTATGTTGTGAGTATAAGCATAGACACAAACTGTGATAGGCTGTTCCTGCATTGTTCCCTGCTTTGTTCCTCCATTGTTCCTCCATTGTTCCCTGCATTGTACCTGCATTGCTCCCTGCCATCAATAACACATGAGAATGAAATGTTACTCTCTTCCTGGCAATGACTGAAAAAACAGTCAGAGTGTTGTTGGGTTTTGGTAGCACCAAGTACACTTGAATGAGCAAACTATGGAGTGAATTGGGAAAAGATACTGTACAGTACATATAGTAATTGCCCTCAAACACCCACAGATTTCCCACCAAATGCTTTGAAATGTTCAACAGTAAACTTTAAAAAGTGTTTTTATAGTTTATAGTTTTTTTTAATAGTTTTTCTGTGGCCATTGTGTTATGAAACTAAAAGACTCCGTAAATTTTTCTAAGATGTAATATTCAAATCTGTTTCAGCACGGTGCTTTGTTCTTTAAGAGACAATCTTGGAAGAATACCGATGAAACTTACTTGAAACATATTTGTAAGACATTTGGAGAAGAAAGTATTAAAAAATAATTAAACTTGTGGAAAACTATGGATTTCTTTGCCACCAAAGAGGCATCTTCAGTCTCACTGTGCAGATTACTGGGAGAAACAACATCCGTTGTCAAGGTTACATGCCTACTAGATTTACGACGCTGGATACTATGGATACACAGCAGGAGCATGCTAAGCCCATAGCCCAGAGATCGATGGATCAGCACCACCCTCTGTTAATGCACTGTGGCTTGCCCTTTATAGGGATGGTGTGTGACTTAGTGCTTTAGGCCTCTATGCTTGTGTTCAGAAGGTTGTGGTTTCAAATCCCACAGTTGAAAGACCAGTTTCACAACAAGGCCCTTAATCCCAGTTGCTCCAGGGACTGTCTGACCCTGCTTTCTCAATTCCACTTTGCTTTGGATAAAAGCATCTTTGGTTAAGTGGGGGGGGTGGTGCTGAAAATTCTAGAGGTACAGCAGAAGTCCCTGGGAGGACTGAATCACTCCCACTGCATTCCTCACCTGGATTATGTAATGACTGAGTGGTACCATAAGGCTTCCTGTGTTTAAATACAGTAAAATACCCAGAAAGATATGAAGTGTGATGGACGCCTGCCAGAAATAACAGCTTCAGCTGAGTTTGCTTTTCCTCCCTAATGATTCCTGCCCAGTCTCCACACCAATCCCAATATCACAGCAAGAACGAAGCTGGTTTTCTGAATAAAATGTGGAATGGAACACACCGGTTTCTATGACAAGCAACAACGAACATACACTAGTGAAACACAACAAAGAGAAAACGCGAGAGAAACCAGCAATATTCTGTACTCCAATTTTCATAGCAGTTTCTGTTTGACTATGATGTAATCTAGCGGTCAGGGATGTTTCTCGCAGAGTGCTGCCATACTATGGAAATGTCCAGTATGCTGCAAGATCAGGCAGAGACACGAAGGGGAGAGGGCCTCATCTCAAGCAGTGGAAGTGTAAAAAGTGAATTATTAATTTCTAGGCAAAGAAGCCATTTGAGTGCAGTGCTCAGACATTAATAGTCAATGCAACTTTCTTGTGCCAGAATAGAACCAAGAGAGGTCTTATAGGCGAAGACATGCTAGTGGATAGAGCAACATTTGGAGGCCCCCAATAGCACGAGGCACGAGGGGCAGCATGTAGAGCAGAACAAAACGGACATTGCTTTACCTTAGTATTATTTACCTACCTTGGAAGTGCTGTCACCCAATCTACCCATTTATATAACTGAGTACGAATCAGACTGATCCCATAGCAAGACATCACAATAAATGAAAATACTGTGTTCATGAGTGCAATCTGTGCGAAAGATTCATCATATTAACAGTGTCGTACCCCTAATTTTACTGACATCAGACATTATAAAAATTTATATTTTAATAATATTTTAACAATTCAAGCTTCACCATGTAACAGAGGCTTTTTGTGAAATGGTTTGGGTCAGTCACTACCTTAGTAATGGTCATATATCTTGGATAGAGGGAGAAAAATTCATTCCCATGTGTGGATGATTCATTTTTAAGTAGAGGACCACAGTACGCACTGGAGTCATTATTGTAATGCTTATGTAGAAAGGTCAGTGACAAACTCAACACTGCAACAGGGGGCCACAATACTTTGCTCTCAAATCCAGACGAGTGACCAAAATTCCACCCGTAATGTCCTTGTATCCTTTTCTGAATAATTGCTATCAATAAAGTTGATCATTCAATACTAACCCCCCATATATTCCCGTTCCATTGGCCTGAGCTGTTCAGCTGTGATTCAGAATGAAATCAATAGTCAATGACAGCAATTTGATAGAGTTTAACAGCTGCTTAAGAAGCTGAGAAAACATGCAAATCAACGGACGGTTCCTCTGAACTCTTTAAAATGAGTCAATAAGTGGGCTGCCATCAAGGATCTGGCATTGATGTGATGACAGAATACACAGAGAGGATGTTTTATTTGCGACTTCACGCGGCAAGCACTACCTAGCCCTGCATTGCCTGCGTGGGCTGATAACTAGTCATGCGACGCGGTGTTTCCATGGAAACTGCCAGGATGGGAGGCGAGTGTAAGACAGAGGATATGAAAGAAGTTTTCGTTATTTCACTGCCTGGAATGCAGAACCCATGTGGCAGAATGTATTTCTGGCTGCCACGTTTGGTTGTGTTCGGCCAAATGTCCTCCATTTGACTCAGGCACATTCCATTCCTGCCTAAATGCCCCAATGAAAACTATGGCCACAGGCACCTGTCAATCAGAGCAAGCAGTCCTAGAGGAACGAGTTAGACAGAATTCTTTAGTTTCAACTTTACATACTCTGACCTCTGCTCTGAAGTATGGCTGAAGTCAAAGGCAGCTGGTGCTCCCGGCAGTAATTTACAGAAACTCTCAGTAATCATACTTTCAATTAGTTTTGCCTGCAGGGTTATGTATTTACAGTCCTACTGAGGTATCAAGACTTTGGGACCAGACAAACACCAAATTATAAATGTTAAGTGCCAAATGAGAGAGACTCTCATTATGTCAGCTGTGCTCATAATTAATCCAGATATCTGTAGTGGTGCCAGTGCTCCATCTACTGAACAAAGTCAGGGCAAAGCTCTCCAGGTCCATGTGGACCCAGAGTCTCTGTGAGGAGCACTGTGTGTGATCCTTATTGTGACTTGGTATTGAGTCTGATAGCCTGGGCTTCTACTCTGCAAAGATGGGTTTTTTTGCTGGTTAATGAATATTACATAATATATCGTAATATGCTAAACTGGGGAGACAAATTCTATAATACAAATGACCCCAGTGAGTGCCACAGGCCATCCTAATAACAGAACACTGTGCTCACCAGCTGTTGCCTGAAAGGCATGAAATTCCTCTTTCCATCTTAGCGTTTACCTGGAAAACTCTCACTGATTTTTAAATGGAAACACGCCCTTTACATATACATACGCATCACATGCGAGGTGTTCCCAGCCATGGTGCCCTATGCTGCCTGGGACAGCCTCCAGCTCCCCCCTGCCCCCCTCTCCCCCCTTAACCCTAGCTGGGATAAGCGGTTAGAAACAGGACAGATGGATCTGCATGAGTGCAGGAATGATTTTATAGCACGATAAGGCTCTTAAAGCACAGCCTGTTATGGATATAGTCACAGGTAAAGAGACAGCTGATGTTGTGACAAAGTGAGGTGCCAGCTCAGGAGGAGTGATGCTAGCGAGCCTGTCAGCCGACGCTTCTCCTGGCTGTACTCCCCTCATTAATAGTGAGCTCACCACAGCAGCCTGAGCCATCACACAGGCACGCCACCCTCAGGTACCCACTCACAATGACCGACCCTTATTAAGACCACAGTGCAGGTTACGCAGTCATCGGAGTGCCACTGAATACCAAGTAAACTACAGCTAATTCAGTCCTGGCAGGCTAGCAGGTCAATAAACTAGACAAATGGTAGTTTTTCAAAATTTTTATTGGTTAATCCTTTATAAATGAGTTACGTAACAAAAAATGTCCAGCCGGATAGAGATATTTGTTAAAATTTGCTTTTATTGTAATCAAAAATAAATAAATAAATCTTGGCCCTGCATGGTGGTGCAGCGGTTAGCTCTCCTGCCACACACCTCTGGGACCAAGGTTTGCGTCTCTGCCACGGCTGCATGTTTGTGGAGCTTGGATGTTCTCCCGGCGGGGATTTCCCCCCCACAGTACAAAAACACACATCGTTGCCAGATTACCCATAGGTATGACCGTGTGAGTGACTGATGGGTTGGTGCCCCATCCTGGGTTGTTCCCCACCTTGTAACCACAGACTCCAAAATAGGCCCTGGACTCCCCACAACCCTGTATAGGATAAGTCATCACAGAAAATGGATGGATAAGACTATTATAATTGTGGGCATGGGTGGATATTCAGCATTTCTCCTCCAACGAAGAATAAAGGAGGACAGCAGATGGACGCCCATCCTTGAGCTTCACATATTCCTTCCAAAAAGAACATCCACTGGAATCTCCTGCTTTTATATTTAGCTGAAAGCTTCATTGTAACACAGCTTAATGACAATTTGTTTTATTAAGTGGAATTTTCAGATTTCGGATTAGCAGTTTTGGACATTGCCATACATCACTGATCATTTAAAAGTCTTTACATTTCATTCAGTTTAAATATGCGCAAGCAGCATGCATCTGACAAATTTTGTGACTGACTATGATCATGCATTCACAGAAACACCGACCAGGATAAGCAGTGGGAAGATAGACGTATGTTGTTGTAGTCTGACCTCTACCAACTAAAACTTATACACAATGATTTTTGTAGTATCTTTGTGAAATTTTAAGGAAGAATTCAGATGAGAATAATATCTAATATCAACCGCAATGAGCGTTTGAAAAATTCTGCTGATGCCTTTTTTTGCCCTGAGGAGAAAAGACGGGAAATTCAGAGGAATTAAACATAAAATTAACAGCAAGTTCAGTTGCACAAAGCTCAATACATCAAAAGAAAATTTTCTGAAAAGAAAAATTAATAATTTATAGCACGTTAAGCAGGATTTTTATGAATGGGTTTAATACATACTAGTTGTTGTACTACACGGATCTCACTTAGCTTGCAGGTATTAACATCAGGGGTCCTGACAATATTATAAGTTACAGAGACAAACACAACATCCATCCATCACACTGCTGGTTCAGTAAGAGACACCAAGGCATGGAGGTGTATCTATGTATGTGCTAAAGGCAGCTTATACCAATGTGCAGAAACGACAATTAAATCCAAATAAAAATTAAACTGCAAGCTGAAGAGCAGCTTGGTTTATGGCAGATGATCATGCTTAATCACCTGAGGACCACACAGGGGCACCTGAAGAGAAAGCATCTCCCCCAGCCTGCCAGAGCACATGTGCCTGTTCGCGACATCCCACCCCGCTGCCTGAACCTGGCTTTGTTTCCCATTCTCATCATTTCGATTCGCTGCTGGCTTTCGCACATTAATATGCATGTTGTTATTGCTCCCCCAGGGTCATAAAGAGAGCCTACTGAGAAGGAGGTTCTACAAGCAGTAAAGGTATCATCCCAGACACTGCAGAGCGATAAGGTGTACGCTCCACTGCACCGCTGGATGGAAAAATATCCAGGTTATTAAAACCCCATATGGTAATAGAAGTGTCTGAAAAAGTTAGTGGGGTTCCATACAAATGCTAAAATAAAGGAATACAAAACTACAGTTTAATGGCTTTAAAATCACGAATAAATGTTATTGATAACATTTACACAAACATAAGATCACTGAAGGACAGTCATCTAAATACAAACACACAGGTAACAGAATCTATGAAGATCATACATATAATCTTAGAAAAGTGAGATAAAGAGACTGCAAATCATGCAATATGAGAGCAGCAATCAAAAAAATTAAGAAATATTAAAGTTGGAGAGAAACAATGACTATTGGCTGAACCATGTCATTACATATCAAAAAATGTATGCTAATGTCATTATCATCAAAATCCACCAAATTTGCCAAATTTCCCTTGGCCATTAGATCAGGTTTATGCTTCAACTAGGAGACCAGCAGGAATTCACCAAGCATAATTTATGTGAATTTTACCCCGGTAAACTTGACCAAGGGGCGGCATGGTGGTGCAGTGGGTAGCACTGTTGCCTCACACCTCTGGGACCCGGGTTCGCGTCTCCGCCTGGGTCACATGTGTGCAGAGTTTGTATGTTCTCCCC
>JAODJX010000035.1:22401291-22411481 GCA_026776945.1 Isichthys henryi | reverse complement strand
GTGTGAGTGTGCCCTGCGATGGGCTGGCCCCCCATCCTGGGTTGTTCCCTGCCTCGTGCCCATTGTTTCCGGGATAGACTCCGGACCCCCTGCGACCCAGTAGGATAAGCGGTTTGGAAAATGGATGGATGGATAAACCTGACCAGATTTAACTATGTGCGCAATATGCTAAACCGGGATGGTTTTAAAGCTCCTTCACAAAGGCCTGCATATTTATTACTGAGACTAGATGCTGTCGGCATAACAACAATGTATTCCCCCATCACTCCCTCCCCCCTTCTAATACCTACTCCTCCAACTCTCCCCAATCTCTCTTTCTAGCCCCCCTACACCACACATGAGCACCATCTAATTTATCATACCACATACCATCCATATGTTATATCACAGTATTTTTGGCAATGTTAAAAGCAAGGCTATTCTGGTATCTTGTGGGGGGGGGGATAAATAATGGCCAGCATCTAGCATTGCTGCTGCAGTTTTAGGGTGATTTGTCTCAGGGATATCAGGTGTACATTTTCAGATGTACATTTTCATCCATGTAGCGTTTTTGTGAAGCGGTTATAAGCTACATCAAGATCAAGCAGAGCAAACAGAGACCAAATAGAGTCATCCCGTCCACAAGGTCAAGCATCTTCTGAGGTCACCTTTCCCTCTGCTACCACTAAGTAGCATTGCTTCAATTTTGGTGCAATTTTTCCTCAGAATTTCAGAAGGTTCAGATCTTCACCCATTCAATGTGTATACAAAGGTTTAAAAATATCAGCCCAATACTTTTTGAGTTATGGCACTAACATCAAAAAGCCTGCGGCAGTAGACTAGTTCCAAAACTATATATTTCCCCATCAGGGGAATATAATTAATACAAATTTTAAGTAGATGAATCAGTGGGCATTATTGCCATGTGTGGCGCTATACTACCTCGCGTTACGGTAGCAATATTTCTGAAAAAGAAGTAAGTAAAATGTAAGTAAAATACTGTATGCAGTACTGAATAAATCCCTTCAAATAAAAATGAGAATGAAAAGAAAAAAATAAAGAGGGAAGCTTAGGGTCTGAGCACAAGGTTTTGCAATGTATCCGGCACCATTAGAGCAGTTTTTGGGGTTAAGGGTCACAGCCAAGGCCCTGATGGAGATATAAATACTCTGCTGGCCACAGGATTCGAAGTAGCAACATGGAGCCCAAGGGCGTAGGTCTGCTCAACATTGACAGGAACCAAATCAGCCCCATCCCCCCAAAACAAATGGCACTAGTTGGGGCGTGTTCCTACTACCAGTACCCATATCTATACCCTTGATGGGCACAGTCCTAACCAGCAGAGGCACACACTGCCCAAAATGACTAAAAGATGCATGAAGAACAGTCAAATGTTGACCAAACCCCCCAGCTCTGTGTAACCATGATTAAAGTCAAGTCATTATTGGGTTAATGATCACTTTTAACATTATATTTTAACACGTAGTTGTTACTCCAGAGTCATGTGAGATGAATGGTAATTACCTGCTTCATCACCTTTCCTTATAACTATCTAAATCAAACCTACTCTTCCCTGCTTCTTATAGGCTCAGTTCCCTAGCCTGCTCCAACTTATCCAGCTGGCGGCCTGTACTGCACTTCATCACCTACACTCTAATTTTTAACACTGGTAAGTGAGCTCAACACAATACTTTTACAATTGTAAAATTTCTGAGGAATCTGGCAGAAATCTATGCAGAAGAATTTAAGGAAATACACTCAGTAACAAAAAAATTTAAGCACCCAGAAGTGATGGTCCGATTTGGATGTAATTTGGTACGCGTGCAGACCAGCGATGGGTATGTAAAATGACTCAATTTCCAAGTAGCTGGCATGTCTAGCCACCAGACACAGAGGGTGTCTCGTAGGTGCATTAGACAGCATTACCAACACTTGACGGAGTTTGATAGGGGTCACATTGTGGGTTTGCATGAGGCTGAGTGGTTGGATCATGCAATGTGGGGCATGCAGATGTCACAGTAGCCTGATGTTGGAACCGATGAGAACGTGAGAGCACCCACACACGTCGTGAAGGTTCCGGTCATCTAAGATAGACCACACCAAGGGAGGATTGTTGTATTGTGCGCCAGGCATCACAGAACATCATGACATCTGCGCCTGCCACCCGGACACAGGTACTGGACCACATGTCTTACCCCTCTTGAGACAGCATGCTGGTACAGCCTTTCAACAAGACAATGCCTGACCACACATGGCACGAGTGTCTATGGACTGCCTGCGTCATGTTGAGGTCTTCCTGTGGCCAGCCAGGTCCCCCGATCTTTCCCCAATTGAACATGTGCGGGATCAACTCAGACGTCAAGTCAGACCCGGTGCCAATCTGCAGGATCTCAAGGGTCAATTACAACAGCTGTGGGCCGCAGGAGAGGATACAATGGCTATACGACTCCCTTCCGCACCGTATCATTGCATGTATCCAGGCCTGGGGGGGCGGGGGGTAGCACACCCTACTGACATGGGACCAGCAGTGTGCCCATAATGCGAACTCTGTTGTCTGTTTGATCTGATATTATAATCATTGCGATACAGTCACATGACCTTTCACCTTTCATTTCATTTCCACCACTCTGTCTGGGTGCTTTTTGTCACTGAGTATAGTAAAGAAGTTCTGGCACATTGTTACACATTCAGTGGGCAATTCGTCCCTCTTACCACCTCTGTAAACGGAGCAATGAGGAACTGTCAATTAGACAAAGGTGTTGCAATACCCAGCTCAACTGAATGCAAATCTGCAAAAACAGGAGGCAGCCAAGGCTTCTCAATGACCCCCAAAATCCAGGAAGTGATGGGGGGAGGGGGATCAGTGAGGGGCTCAATGTCTGCAACAAACAATTCTTAATAGAAACAGCACACATTCGAGATGAATGTATTGTATAACAAAGCAATTGAGGAACGGTTTCTCTGCTGGGTGAATGGTGTAAAACACAAGACCTCAGCACGCTGATGCTGGGAAACTACGTCCTGCCCCCAATCGTGCCGTAAGTTTTCGGTCTAGCGGACCGCTATGTAATCCCACTGGGCCTCCGACGTCATAGTCTACTGCGAGTCGCTCTCTGGAGCGTGAGTGCCCACGCATACGTCGCTTAGTATGAAAGCTGAGGCGTGGGTGGCCCGGGCAGAGCGCTGCAGAGCAGCGGTGCTCCAGAGACGCGGGGTGCTGGAGATCGCCTCTGAATATTCACAATGACGTGAGTCACGGAGTCAGGGCCTCGACCCGGTCATACCTCCACTACCTCTACAGGCATCACAAAACCACCATTTTCTAATACCCTCAGTTATCACTGAAGCACTGAACTTCTGCTGACACAATTAACCTGCCTGCTCACAATATTTAACAGGACCATTATCAACAAAGAACGTATATATAAATAAGTCAGGAGTGATGTACCAGGAAAAGGTCTTTATTACTTTATGTTGACTTCATTTTTTGTTGAGTATAACATAGGGATCCTTAGTCAGAATCATACTTCAGGGCAGGTGAGAAGATGCATTTGGACTGATAAGAATGTGAGGCTCATATCTCCATGGTTGTGGGTTTAAGTCCTACCTTCAATGTGATTGTACTGGGTATATAACGCCCATGATTGTGGGGGCTTCCTCTGGTTTCCATCCATAATTGAAAGACCGTGTAGTTAGGTAAAGTAGTGTCACTACATGAATGTTAGTCTGCAATGGATTGGCAGCCCATCCAGAGTATCCCCCCCCCACACCCTCACTTTTACGGGAAGTGCTTTAGACTCAGTGTCTGTATTGAAAATATATAGATAGGTTTAAGATTTAAAAAAAAAACAAACAATTACTGACAAAAAAAATCAGCCTACATAGACCTGTAAATATTTACCTTGTAAATGTATTATAAACACTAGAGGATTCATAGGAGTTTTCCCGACCAGTCTACATGTATTTTGTGGTCTTGGGAAAAGCACCCATTGTGTCTCTGAGACAGTCCTGGGGGGGTGCTTTGGGTGTGTGGGGTGCTAACATACAGTACAAGCTGATTCGGGCTGATAGGTCCCCGTATAACCAGAGTGAGAGTTTGGTCTGCATCTCCGACTGCAAATCAGACTGGTTCCCGTTGGGCATTGGATTGGACAGTCAGTGACGTCACTGTTGGGTGCCAAAGCAAGGCCCTTAACACCAATAGTTCCAGGGACTCTCTCACCCTGATGTATGTCATTTTGGATATGAAGGGTCTGGTATAGAGTCGTTTTTATAGACAGAATTTTTAGCCACAGTCAAGCAACAAAGGGTGTTCAGTTCGGTTGCTTCAGGATTGTATTTCTGCTTTTTGCAGATGATACGGTTCTGTTGGTGTCATCAAGATGTGACCTGCAGAATGCACAGGGGTGGTGTGCAGATGAGGGTCAACCGGTCGAGACGAGGATCAGCACCTGCAAGTCTGAGGTCATGGTTCTCAACCAGAAAAATTTGCATTGCCCCCTCCTGGTGGAGAATGAGTTACAGCCTCAAGCATCTCAGGGTCTTGTTCACAAGAGAAGAAGGAAGCAGGAGACCGACAAGTGGATCGGTGCTGCATCGGCAGTTATGCAGATGTTGTACCAGTCAGTCGTGGTGAAGAGAGAACTGATTCAGATGGTAAAGCTGTCAATTTCCCGGTCAATCTACATTTCCACCCTCATCTATGGTCACTAGCTTAGCGTAGTGACCAAAAGAATGAAATTGTGGATAAAAGTGGCCGAAATGAATCTTCTTGAAAAGAGGGTAAGAAGCATTAGAGATAGAGTGAGGAGCTCGGACATCCAGGAGGGACCCAAAGTAGAGTCTCTGCTCCTCTGCATCCAAAGCAGCCAGTTGTAGTGGTTCGGGCATCTATCTAGGATGCCTCCCTGAGGAGGTGCTTTGGGTATGTATAACTGGAAGGAGACCCCGGGGCAGATTACATCTCTCGGCTGACTTGGGAACACATTGATATCCTCACGGAGGAGCTTGTGGAAGTGATAGAGGAGAGAGAGGTTTGGGCATCGCTGTTTAGACTGCTGCCCTGTGACCCCGGATTCGGAAAAGCATTGGAAGATGTATGTTTGGACTAAATGGTTTCATGGAAGGTGGTGTCATTCAAGAAAAAGTGAAATAAAAACAGAGGGGGGGCAAAAGTTCAGGTGAACTGGACTCAGTTCCATAATGCTCTTCCTTGCACATATCAGCCACTCAAATAATTAGCAGATGACATCAGCACAGGTTTCCATGGCGTTTGATGCAGTGCTCTGAAAGAAGCCAGTCCATAACATCCCCGCTAACCAACCTGCTATTATTGCTCCAATTAAAATATTATTCTAAAAAGGTGCAAAAAAATATATATCCTGTGGGATGTTCGGTGTCTGTGAGGGGAGTGCATTGCACTGTCCTGCTTCGTGCGAGCTGGAGCAGTGTTACTATGGTAACAGGATGTTGCAACCTAGCAGAAAGTTTGCAGTTCTGAGTTCCGTAAAGCACCCTGGGTTTGGTTAAGTAATTACCGCATTCTCTGAATATGAGTTCTGCAAGATAAGTATATATTTACAGAGGAACCTAACATCTGCAGTTATAACTAATGTATTTCTCACACAGACGGAGTAACGTCTTTACAAAAGGCTGTAATTCCTCAGCTATTTAAAGTTTCATTGTCTGAAAGACGTCTTCGGAAAGGCACTTAGCAATGACAAGTTAAACACATAACCCACCTACATTTTTTGTAAAACATTTCCAATATGACCAGTCAGTATCCACAGAGGAATCAGCACAGCAACTGAGATATAAAGGTTCAACAGCAAATCCAATACATGTTCATTAAACAAATCTACAATGCATGACACTGACTGCACCTTCATAATGCCATTCTGTGACTGAAAATGCTTCATAATGCCATTCTGTGAATAAGAGACTCAGTCTTAGTGGTAATAATGCCATTCAATGTTGTACAGCTGTTTTTCACAGTTTGCATTTATGTACTGAACTCCTGATAGGAACTCATGACCCAAGACTAGTTCACCGGTTCTTGTGATGTGACAATAAAAGTGATTTGATTTAATTCATTCGAAGAACATTCAGTGCACTTCCATAATGCATTTATAGAACATTCATAGCAGCATATAACTATAACAACATCCTAACATATTAACAGCTTGAATATACCTTAACAACAAACATTATAATTGTATACAGCTTGCTATTAATTGATATTAAAGCTCTTAAAGTATACTTAATGTGACCAGTAAATTGACCAGATGTCTTCCTGGTTAAAACCTTAATATCCACACCAACTGCACGTCAGAAGTAAAAGCAGAAACTCAAATCATGCAAATCTGTATCACTGCTGCTAGGATCATAGACAGAGTAACCCCCTACTGGATTGCACTGTTCCATTCAATGGGTCTCAATCATCACAGTGTGATACATAAAACTACGTGTGTAAACCCCCCACCACTGAGGTAGGCAGGTGTCTAATTCCAGGGGAATCTCTACCGGAGGCACATCAGGAGCCAAGGGAAACACATCTGTTTAAGAGGACCCACTTCCAGGGCCGGCTCCAGCAGGAGGCCAAGCTCAGCCAGGCCCATCCAATCAGATAATCCTGTGCCCCTGTAGCACTGTAAATGGGCCTGCCCACTCCCAGAAATATCAAAGGCACCAGTCTTCAGGAACATGCCCATCTGAAGTGTAGAGAAATGCACAAATACTGTACACAAAGCATCATTATCCAAATAAAAACACCATTTCACTTAATTCTGAAAATCGGCTGTGATTCTGTATGTATTTTACATGCATATAGTTAAGCAGCTGAACCATGGGCGAAGTATGTACGTTATCCCTTCATGCCCATACTCCAGCAGCTGTATAACTACCTATACACAGCTAACATGCCTTACTTACAGGATATGACACCTCCCACCAATGCGTGAGCCTGGCCTCCTCTGACATACAGCACAAACTGAGCAGAACACATCACTTCTCTTGTTGGGCACTAACTTCTTACTTATATCAACATACATACATACATCATGCATACATTCCATAACGCAAGAGGTGATGATGCAACGGTCCTGTAATGGCTACAAAAAGGCAAGTGTTAGAGAAGGATAGTTATTATGGCAAAGGCCACATTTCTCAGGCATTTTTGATTTATTTCTGCATCTGGCATATTAATCTCAGCCACATTTCCCACTGCATATTGACAGAAACACGGGGGGGGGGGGTATTCAATAGAACAAGTGAATATAGGCCAGGGTGACCCAGTTGACTGAAGACCTACTTTTAATCTGATAGGCCTCAACCACACTAACCTCTGGCAGTGTGCCACTGCAGTTCAAACCGAGCCTACGGTCCCTAACCTGCCCCCAGCTCCCAGATAAGCCTTCCTGAATGTGAACCATTAACTCCCTACTCCCAGTGTTTATTATTCAATATTTGGTAAAAGATATCAACCACTGCTGAGAGGCTGGATTCAGAAGCAGTGCGTGAGGAACCTGTCCTGCCTGGGGTGATGAGCATGAACGGGTGATGCAGGGAAGGTGGGGTATTAACAGAACGAGAATAGAGGTGAAGATCAGTTTAAAAAGAAGACTGAGTCATAAGGGCACAGGTGAAGTGTAAGACCACGCCCCCTGACCCCACCCCCAGTCTTACAAACTAGATTTGATTTTTTTAACAACCACACAAGATTACAATAGCTGATACACAGCAACAAGCAAATACCACCAAGTAGCAAATAATAAATAACTGGGACAGATTGTAACTGTACAACTTGCAGGCTGAATTTGTTTCGCTGGATTCCAATTACCTCCTGTAATTTCAGTTAATGTATTTCATTATAACCCGATTATGAGCGTAATGAACACTAACAGGACAAGTTTCTGCACCAGACACAAATACAAATCCACCTTCCAGCAGCCACACAGTCTACACAAGCCCCGAAGACTTTGACGCAGGATGGCCAACATGCTCAGATTGACCAGATCGGAAGTGCTGCCCTTGTGCTCCTTCAGTACGGTCGGCTACGGCAGTGTTTCCCAGCCTGGTCCTCAGGAACCCCGAGACAGTCCACCAGCAAAAATGTGGACTGTTTGGCAGGGAGCAAAAACATGGACCGTCTGGGGGTCTCTGGGGAACGGAATGAGAAACACTGTGCTACAGAGTTACAAACTAGCCTGGCAGGATTGTTCTACGCAACATCCATGACCTTGTCTGTTTTTTCCATTTCTGCTTATGCAGAATTCCATCATTACAAAAAAAAAATCATAATAAAAATCAAATAAAAACACTAATCATATTTAGGCCCTGGTCCTCTGTCTGACTGGCAGTGTTTTGCATGTGGTATTTAATTATTTTATTAATATCTTTCACTCAAGTTATTCTTCCTGCCAAGACAGAGGTCAAACACACACTTAGTCACTTAAAAAACCTAACAGAGACACCATGTCAACTTTCTCTGTTTCCTTGCTGTAACCTTAGCCTCTCTCCCCTGGTTATGCATTCCCACAAACCTTGTCCTCCATCACTAATAATAGCTAACTTCTTTTCTCTCCCTTGAACTGAAACATCAGAGTAGCACAGAATCTCTCTCATCTCACCGTATGGCTGACGTTCAAAGTCTATGCACACGCATCGCTGTAAATGAGTCACTTACCGTCCGAATAGCGAGACCATTCACAAACCGGCATTGTACCTATTAACAGTTCCTGAAATTTCTGATACAGGGAACTTGGCAAGGTGAACTGCACAGTAAACAGGACAGATAGACTGCTGCTAAAAATGGACTCATTATTTATTTTCAGATAGCTTTTCCCAGCCTGACTTAAATTGCATCCATTTATTCCGGATGTTTTCTCTGATAATTCAGGTTGAGCTGCTCGCTGAAGGGCACAGCCCCCGGCTTGAACTCCTGAACTCAGCGTCTCTATTACCATGACATGGCTGCTGAAATGCGATCTCTTCCACCTTGTGGAGACGGCAGTGCGGCAGATACACTGCCGAGAGCAGAGAACGTGCCCTCCAGGCTCAATGCAGGTGCAAGTAGCAGAAAAAAAGGTTCCTGCCTGCCACGGTACTCAAACCCGCATCTGTACTGATCCAAGATGCGGGGTCCTGCACCAAAGCAGAACTAATGTCATATTTAAGCTGTGTCAGACGTGAAGGACAGATCTCACAATGTGAGATTTCCTCTGCTCAGCACAGTAGAAGAAACCACGACAGTAGGAGGGGCTGAGCAGGAGGGGGGGGTTATAAAATGGTGGGTAGGAAGATAAACGAAAAAATTACTATTGGGAACTAGTATCAACCAAGGCTTGAACATGAAGGCTGGGGCCAAGAAACAAGTGGGAAACCAAGGGCCTGATAAAATTAGTATATTTGATCGTGAGGAATGCCCCCCCCCTTCCCGCTCAAAAAAATTTATTGTGATATAGATACTATCCAGGCATAATTAGAACCACAATTAAACAACTGATTCATCCAGTGATCACTGAGATAAGGAGAGTAGAATTAGTCATTACCCACGTGGATGAGCAACTACTCAAGACCTGAAACTGCTACAAAGGATTGCAGGATGTCCTTACAGCTTAGAAGATCATCGGTACAGATCTCCCCCACCTGTAATCCAACTACTTCTCTCTTTGCCATAAGAGGGTCCAGGCCATCATCAGGGACACCAACAGTCAGCTCACACCCTCTTCACACTCTTACCCTCTGGAAAGGGCTACCGGTGCATTTACGCCCGCATCGTCCTGCGTGTGCATCCACGCCCATACTGCCCTGTGTGTACATCAGCACCCACACCGCCTTCATGAGCATCAGTGCCTGGACCGCCGTGCTCATCAGCACCCGCAGCACCAACACCTCCCTGCGCATCAGTGCTCACACCACCCGCACCTCCCTGCGCAGCAGCGCTCACACCACCCGCACCTCCCTGCGCATCAGCGCTCACACCACCCGCACCTCCCTGCGCATCAGCGCTCACACCACCCGCACCTCCCTGCGCAGCAGCGCTCACACCACCCGCACCTCCCTGCGCATCAGCACTCGCACCACCCGCACCTCCCTGCGCATCAGCGCTCACACCACTCGCACCTCCCTGCGCAGCAGCGCTCACACCACCCGCACCTCCCTGCGCAGCAGCGCTCACACCACCCGCACCTCCCTGCGCATCAGCACTCGCA
>JAODJX010000035.1:22384354-22401191 GCA_026776945.1 Isichthys henryi | reverse complement strand
TAAGCATCAGCACTCACACCACCCGCACCTCCCTAAGCATCAGCACTCACACCACCCGCACCTCCCTAAGCATCAGCACTCACACCACCCGCACCTCCCTAAGCATCAGCACTCACACCACCCGCACCTCCCTAAGCATCAGCGCCGACACCTCCCTGAACATCATCACTTGCACCACCTGTACCTCTCAGTGCATCAGCACTCATACCTGCACCTCCCAGTGCATCAGCACCTGCACGACCCTCACCTCCCAGTGCATCAGCACTCGCACCACCCTGCTTATCAGCACCTGCACCTCCCAGTTCATCAGCTCCTGCACCACCCTGCCCATCAGCACCTGCACCACCCTGACCATCAGCACCCACACCTCCCAGTGCATCAGCACTCATACTGTACCACTGGGTTGAGGGGCAGCTCCCTTCCCCAAGCAGTAAGGTGACTAAATAACCAGTGACCTGTATCTTTCCACCCACTGCATTGTACTGCCCACTGTTGTTAAAATTCCACTTCCACACTTCAGCAGGACTGTTCTGCCTTTCTAGCTATTTGCATAACCTTCCCGAGTGTCCCACCTATTTATTGCATATTTATTGTTTCACCCCATAATTCACACTGTTTTTGGTCTTATCTTGCTGCACTGTCCTGTTGTGCCCCCATGCACCTGTCCCTCACCCTACCACTATAGCAGAAGAATTTCCCTGTTCCGTGGAACATGTGACAACAAAAATCTGAAACTTAATGCGATTCCCCTTCAAACACCTGCCAAGTCCGACACGCTCAACAAATGTCACATTGCTTCACTTGGCATGTTTTATGTTTCTTATAGTAAAGGTACCCAAAAAGGTACCCAAGGGAGGACAAACTTCCCAGAGGAAGGTTGAGACAGAGGAGTCAGTGTTTGGCCTTCAAACATGAACAAAAAAAAAAACAATGGCAAACAAAATAATATATCTTTGTTTAAAATTCTGTTACAGCTGGAGCACTACATCATATAAGAAAAATGTTTCTTAATTACATAAAGTAGTGCCTGGAAAATAGAAATTATTATTGTAGAGAACGCTACTTGTCCATTTTAAAAATTGTTTTCCCTCTTCTATATTGCCAACGTGTAACAGTGTTGCCAAATTCTGCTACAGGCAAACTTGCTAAAATGAATCTTTCATTTGTTCTTACTCTCCTCCTCCAAGGCAACCACCGATTCTTCAGCATGACCCAGCAGAAAAAAATCTACATGAGCCAAAACAGCCCCCTGGGGCATTGGGGGGGTTTGTCTTCAGTTTGCTCTCCTTCTAGGCCATGTGCTCCACAACCCCAGGCATCTCCTGGAAAGACAGAGAGCTCCCAAGAACGGCCGCTCGTCCGGCTGATGACTGACGACTTGCGGTAAACTGAGATGTATCACATTGCCTTGGTTTCTCTTGCTCGACATTACATAACATGATACAGGCAGATAACAGTACACAGGAGTGCTTTTGACTATTTTAACCAACAGATAACGGTAGATAGAACCATAAGGGCAGTTATTTGGTGACCCAGTGTAAACATATATAGAAAAGCAGCTGATATTTTTACACATTACCATGGTAGTGCAAGGAGCACAGACATCAGTTTAAACAAAATCATTCCCTGAGATTAGAATGTTGCATTCTGGTACGGGGGAAGATCAGTCAAAAAAAGCAGTAAATATGTATAGCCACCAGTAGATTTCTTTAAAAAGCAAGAGGAATGAAACTGTTTTTGAGACATTTATGAAATGGCATTCGTACTTCCAGAATGCAGCATCCCTGAACATGCGTGCATTTTCCAAGCCGTTAATCCAGTACAGGAACCCGGGAGCTAATCCCAGGCAGCACGAGGCACAAGAGAGGAGAATACCCTAGACTGGATGCCAGGAGGATGCAGGGCATGCACACACATACAAGGTACAGTCTATAGACACCAAAATGTAAAACTGCATGTTTTTGTGCTGCAGGAGTGAACCTGCACAGCCAGGGAGGACATGCCAGCTCCACACACACAGCGGATGGGACTCAAACCCCAAGTACCGGGGGCTACAGAAATGGATGCACGCAACTGGAACTCAAGTACGCATTCACCGTTAAAAGCAATACATGTAGCAACCGATTGTTGTAACAGTGCAAATGCATGCGCATTTTATGTACATCTGCACTACTATGACAAGAATTTACCGTGCATTTAAACTTTTATACCACAAATGAAGTACGAATTGGCATACAAAGCTTAAAATGAACAGTAATTTCTTGTCATAGCAACACAAATTCACATAAAATACTAACACAGTTGTACTGTTGCAATAGTCGTTTGCTGCACGTATCCCTTTTAAAGGTGAATCCGATAGTTGCATGGTAGTTATGTGCATCCCTGACTATGGAGCTGCCTTAGTGAACCATGAGGGCCGGGAGCCAGGACAGATGCATTAATTGACTGAGTCAAATCTGTCCTCTTTGACTGTATTGGCTGTATAAATTCTTTTATGCACGTGCAACTGAAATCATTGGCTAAAAAGATTTTCTCCCCCCTCAGTCAGCAGGTTAGAGGAAAACGGAATTCTCCCAACAACTCTTCATATTTTTAAAAGCAAGATCCTGGAAAATATTAATGGGACAAACGCCACCTTCTTGAAAACTGTGTGGGATGCGACCCACCCGTGCCCCCTCCCCCCAGGAATAACGTCTACGCATGAGGGGCTCTTCTGAGTCCAAGAGGCTCCCTAACCTCACCTGTACTGTACTGGGACTGGACAATGAAACTCAACCACCCAATTTTAGACCACAATAATTTATTAGTATGGTGTAGGGTAGGGCTGCCAAGCCTGTACCACCCTGGAGCGCTTAGGTGCTGCCCTAATTTAACACACCTGATATAGATAATCAGGCTCTTCAGTAACATCTCAGCATTATAGCCAGGTCAGCTTCAACATAGCATAATACTTAGGATATGACTGAAGGATCTGACTCTCCAGAAGATTCATCTTGGGGATGATAGATACAGGTCCTGCACAGTGGCCAGAGGGATTTTGAGTCAATCCTCTTGCAGAACAGTGGCCAGGTTACTATGTGATGCTGGTAGCGGAAAATGTTTCCTGATTTGCTCCTCCGAAATACCCCAACTGTGCAAACTGTGGTAACTGTGCAGACCATGGGAAATGTTCAACTATACTTTCCTGTTCATCAAACCACTCTGTCACCAGTCTTGCTCTGTGTATTGGTGCATTATCATCATCGTCCTGATACATGACACCACCTTCAGGGTACAACGTTTGAACCACTGGCTGAACACAATCTTCCAGGATGACTTGGTAGTCCTTCTAGCGCTTCTAGAACAAGTAGTGGGTCTAGGGAATGCCATGATATTGGAGCCCAAATCATCACTGATCTACTCTGTGTACGCAACAAGCCATTTTGGGGCTTCTCCACACCGCAACAATGAAGGTGGACTCATCAGAGAACAACAGATGTTTCACATTGTCCACAGCCCAAGATTTGCGCTGCTGGCATAATTGAAACCGACGTTTGACATTCGCACAAGTGAACAAAGGTCAGGCTGCTACAGCCAAACCATGAATATTGACCCTGTGGAGCTCCCAATAAACAGTTTTGGAGGAAACAGGAGAATCAAGGTGCACATTTAATTCTACAGTGAATTAGGCAGCTGTGGTTTTATGTTGTTAAAGTCCAATTCAGGTTAATACCCAGACATCCCTTTCAGACGGCTTCCTCTTACATCCACAGTTACTCCTGTTGGATGTGGTCCGTTCTTCCCGGTGGTGTCCGACATTACCCTGGATACCGTGGCTTTCGATACACTACAAATTCTTGCTGTCCTGGTCACATGTGCACCAGCGAAACGCACACCAACAATTTGTCCTCTTTTGAACTCTGATGTCTCCCATTATGTTGTGTGGATTACAATATTGTATGTGCAGTTATGCTATTGCTCTGCTAATTCAACCTTCACACTCTGCTCTTACTGATGGAATGTGCAATCAGACTGCACCAGACTGCACATATATAGGCATGAAACCTCAAACACTATTGACCAGGTGTTTCAGTTTACTTGTCCATCCCCTGTATATATTTTGCATAATTCAATAAAAAATGCAGATGTTGCTGTACTATAGCACCTAAATGAGCTTAAACTATAGATTACACACCGAAAGCTGTGATCAAGACTGTCTACCCTCACCATTAGGATAACAATTCCCTCTGAAAATGTATGGCTTCATGTGGATAATTCCTTCTGTCTGAAGACCACACATTACACGACATATCACATTTCAAATTCATTAATGCTAAAAAATGTTTGCGTAAGGTTACTGTAGTCATTAATTTCCAATAACTAACCCACAGTGGCTCAGTGGTTAGCACTGTTACCTCGTTCCTCTAGCACTGGGGGGGTTTGACTCCTGCTTCTTCTCTGTGTGCGTAAGTTTTCATGGCCTCCCTCATAACACAGATTTGCTCCCACAGCTCAAAAACGTGCAGGCTAATTGGTGTCTCTAAATCGAGAATGACTGAGTGAATGTGACTGGCATCCCATCCAGGGTGTAATCCTGCCTTGTGCCCTTTTCTGCCTGGCATAGTGACCCTGACCAACAAAAGTGACTAGAAGATGGATGGATAATTCATTCTATTTCCTATTTTCCTTCTATTACTTGATAAAGTGAGAAATAAACAGATCAATCACTTTCTCATTGAAGAGACTTTTAAAGATAAACTACGCTTTTGAGTTAAAGTGAAATCTAATTACCTTCGATTTAATTTATCAGCTGGTGGAGTGTTAGCGGAAGGGCATGTTCCTGATAGACTGGATGACACGACCATTTAAATCTCTTATTTATTGATGCCCTGATCATATGCCAGTCAGACTGAAACATGTTTCTTTTAAATTGCAGTTAATTAAAAAATAAAGATTACTTTCATTTTTATATAACGAGAAAATTAGCAAATGATTATTGTGTTGTCTGGATATATCCCAACCTCACAACCACTTTCCCAGTTAATTCAGACGGCCACTTTTATTTCAAGTTTTAATATTCTTCTTATATTTTTGCTTAACTATTGGCCTGAAGTGTGCTGTGCAGTAGCAGATTACCCAGAGAGGCCTGAAATCTAAGCTGCTCGGATCACGGACACGTTAGAGCAAGCCGTGTAAAATATGTTCCAGTTCCTCTGCTGTTCATTTTATTATATAGCTCTGACACTGCAGTGATATTGCGCTACTATTGCAATACTGTTGTACCAAAAACACAGCATCCTGAACTATAACAGCAAGTAATGTCATGAAACAGATTTATTCAGCGGTATATAACCATGTGGGCTATATTACTACCTGCTTCCTTAAGGTTGTGTCTATTTCAGTTAAATACTGAAATACACATAAGGTGGCACTGCAGGTATTACAGTCACCTCACACTATCAGGTTAGGGGTTCAAATTTCTCCACCGTGTATGGAGTTTACACGTTCATGTTTCCCGGCCTTCCCACTGCATCCTGCAATAGAGTAGCATCACCATACTGGGAACGGCCAATCTTGTACCCTATTTGGTTACAACACTGGTTGATAGAGGCCCTGGTACTAGATAAGCTGTTGAAAGTCACACTGGTGCTTCTGTAATTACAGCATGAATAAGATGTATGACACACAGAAGCATTTTCTATCGCTCGGTGCGGAACGACAATCTTAATGGAGGAGAGAATCCGACATCCTGCTCATGCCACAAACACAGCGGGTCTTACACCCAGAAACACTGAGAAACATTTACTAAAACTTAGCATTCAAGTTTCTAATTATACAATGCTATTCCACATCTAGACGTTATGTAACACAACTTCAGGGCAATATCCATAGCGGCAAATGATATTCCAATTACGTAAAATTGCTGAATAGCCCAATTTGAATCTACGAGGGACAGATCTGTGAGGGGCATATCTGTGAGGGGAATATCTGTGAGGGGCATATCTGTGAGGGGAATATCTGTGAGGGGAATATCTGTGAGGGGCATATCTGTGAGGGGCATATCTGTGAGGGGAATACTGTGAGGGGCAGCACGGGGCCAAGTGGCAGCTGAACCACCGGTACTGCCAGCTCACAGCTCTCCGAAGGAGGAAATGCAGCAGACCTCCAAGAAACCACTTAACGTATACGGAGACTCCAAATACTGTGTCAGCACACCGGTCAGCTTCGTCGTCCTGACATAATGACGCAGTGGATTAATGTGGCATCCAAAATGACCATTTCTCCCAATGTAAGTAGAATCGCACCCAGCTGTTCATCATATGATGCTCTGACTGTGAAAAACATAGAAACGTTAGATAGAAACATTGGTGCTTTTAGGGGCAGGGGACACCTCACTAATGAACACATCCCATTACGAATCCACTCTGTCCCACTGCTGTAATCTTGTGACTAGAGCCGTCATACTCCTTCGCACTCTGTTCCCCGCTACTGATGCCAAGGCGTTAAGACTGTCCTCACCTTGGTATTTTAAACACTCTCAGATCACGAGACCACAGGCACCAAGGTAATAATAATAATAATAATAATAATATATACTAGATCTCAGTCCCAAGTATTCACACATACAGGCTGCATGTGGATAATCACTGTGGGGAGGGGGGGGGGGGTTCCCACGGCCACATCTCAGCCCCATCCCGCCCTAGATGAACTCCACCACCAGCCACCGAGGCCGCCCCCCCCCCCCCCCCCCCCCCCCCACCCCGGCGCGCGGCGGCCCGGGGGGGGGGGGGGGGGCCGCCGCGGGCCCCACTGCCACATCTCAGCCCCCACACGCACTAGATGAACACCACCACCAGCACCCGACCCCCCCCCCCGCCCGCGCCTCCATCACTCCTGCCTTAATACCGGCAGGTGTTTATAAGGACAGGTGGAAGCGTACATCATCCGCTGTCAAGCGCAGCAGTGGAAATAACGGCAAGCCTCATACTGCTGCTTCATTCCCACCAAACCGCAGGCTGACTCTCGGCACGCATCCAGCTGAGAAAAAGGACTTTACATAATCAGTAAAAAAAAAAAAAAAAAAACTCGCTTGTGCATTGTTGTCCACCATGTTCACAAAGATGTAGCTTCTCGACAGGAATTTTCCAGGTCAAACTGATATAGGCTTACAATATTACAAAATGCAATACACGGCAGCTTTGTTATCAAACGTGGACCACAAGGGAGCTCAATTAATAACTAAAACCAGTGTTAACATATGTTAACTACATCAAGTTAGGAGACTCTTTAGGCTTGGATATATTGAAGCCAACAGGGCCACGGGGAATTAACATTTAAAGCTGTAGGGGCAATATAGAAAATCAATGTAGCGCGTAACCAATCCATCAGACAATCAACATTTTCTTTTATTTCAAACACCACTTGGAATGCCCAGCCGAAGCGATGTTTCACAAAGAAAATTAACAAGAAACACAAGGATAAACTGTTTACTGACGATGAAAGCACAACTGATTAATATACCCAAACAAGAAGCTTACCATTACTCATAACAAACAAGTATACCACGCCATATAAAAGGATCGTTTTGTTAAATAGAAATACAGCAATTCGGACTGCATTGGTTCTGTTTCGGATTCACTGTCTAAATTAAAGAAAGAAAAAAAAACAATGCAAAAAAACTCAGGCTACTTTATCCCCCCTTTCATGGCATTTTAAAACATCGCTGGTACGTTAAATTGTGCGATCGGCTGAGCTTATGCAGTAAAAAGCTCTCAACTTCATCGCACCGTGGAGGGATGCTGTAAATCCAATCTGGCAGCAAAATACCATCTCTATTATATTTACTCCGTTATTCTTTGGCTCTAAAATAACACAATACATAGCAAAAGATATTAGTTTGCCACCTCCTGTTAAGTATTATATATTGACAATTGATATTAAGCAACTTAAAGGCGTAGCGTATCAGTATGCCGGCTGCTAAAACAGCAGATTGCATACTGGAAATGTCTTTACCTGTAAAGCGATCGGTGCATTCAGTTCACGGTATTGTAGACGCAGTTTTCCCTTTATGCACAATGCAGACAGACTACAGTACTACTGATGCAACGGAGCGGCGCATATGAATGAACATAGGGCGTACATATGCAATTCTGAGCTTACCATTAAGATCCCCTCGGAACAAATTTAACACAGGCTTCCCAAGGACGCTGCGAAGAGGAAAGACGGATGTCTTCTTCTTCTTCTAAATCCACTATTTTTGGAAATGCGGTTAATTCAGTTCCTAATTCAGTTTGCCGGGAAAATTTCGTTCCCACTGCTGTCTTCGGAGCGCGCTCAGAGAAAATATATACGTAACAAGTCGGGACATTTTTGCAGGGTTTGGGCGAAATTTAAATACCCAATTGCACCTTTTTCTCTGTCGTGATTCACTGACCGTGCATAAGGCTTGTGAGAGCCAAACAGACCTAGCGTCAATCATACAGGTCCCCTCGTCTTCGTAGATCCTCCTCTGTGTAGCGGGGGCTGGAACACTGACGCCCACAGCAACTCCTAATAACGATGGAGAGTAACGGAGTTCAGAGCAAGCTGCTGGTAATGTAATCATTTCCGCTGAAAAGGCATTGCGACCTTTTTCGTATCGTCTTAAACATTTTAAATATTAAGCTGGTACTAACGAATAAACCTCCGAAAGAAGGTTACAGAACTCGATGACTGACGGAGTGTGATACTCTCACTCACCGTGGAGTGCAAAGCTTCACCCCTTCCCACAAAACCACTGTGGTAATACTTCAACTTCACTGAATTTCATTTTGACATCTAAGGTCATACAGTGTGGGGTCTCACACATCCAAGGTTGATGGTTTGATTCCTGGTTTCCACCCACACTTCAAAAACTCTGTTGCCTTTGTGTGAAACTCTGTGTGTGTGTGTGTGTGTGTGTGTGTGTTTGTGCGTGCGTGTATGTGTGTATCTGTGTGTGTGTGCCCTGTGATGGACTAACATCCCATCCAGGGATCTCCTCAATGCTTGCTGTGATCCTATGCTGAAGAACTGATTATAGAAAAATGGATGCATTGTTATTACAGAACAATCATTCAATCCAGTCTTAAAGTAGATTATATGTTTTTTTTTCCAATATCTTCGCAAAAAGAGTATTTTGCAGTGTTAACAATATCACATGAATAGCTGGCTGCCATAACAGTACACCAACCAATTAGAATATAGATTACATAACTGGCTATGAATAGGTCTACCTACAGACAGGTCCCATTTATGGTGGCAGTAAGCATGGCATCAACCTGACAGGATTTCAACTATAAAATAATAGCTGTATTGCATTTCGGACCACAAATAAATCCATGTTTGTGATATACAAATTTTTCATATAGATTAATTTTCTTTCTCATTCTGTGCCACCTAGTACAAATCAATTAATAAGATTAAATGAACTATTTGGTTATATTACTTGTGGAACAACCAAGCAATTTAGAACTGGATGGTTTTGAAAGATGAGTAGACACCAGTATTTTTTAAGAAATACCAAACATGGGTCAAGTGCAGCTGTCTTCAAGAGCTTCAGAAGATTATTTGAAGCTTTCAAATTTAAAAAAAACATTAATTGTGTTAGCTTTTGTTATGACAAGCAGGACAAACAACTTTAGGGCTGGCTTTTGACAAAACAAGAGGTCTTTTATTTAACTTAAACAAACAGGGATTGGAAATTAACAAGATCACACGGGAACAAAATCAGAGGGCTAGACTGGGGCCAAAAAACAGGCTGACAGGAGGAGGCACATTAATGACAGGACTGGGGAACACTGGACTGGGAAGCACTTATATACTAGAATAACGAGGGGAGCTAACGAGAGGCAACATGAGGGTTAAGACAACGAGTAACAGGTGTGGCTTGTTAAGGTCATGCTAGGGTGGAAACAGGAGGATCAGGTGAACATGGCGGGCAGGACGTGACAGTGGGAACGTTTTTATGTAGGAATGCTCTTGTACTTCACTCAGCAGAATGCCAGGACAGCTGGGCACTGGGTTCTTGATGTTTGGCCCTATAAAACGAGGTTAAATTTGGCAGACACCAGTAATTTAGAAACTGCTGCTATAAATAAATTTTATAGTAAAAATCCAAACTCCAGTACACTTAACTTTTTTGTGTAACAGTTGAACGTGTGCACATTTCTTCAATGAGCGGGTGAGTATGTTGTTTTTTTTCCAAGATGTAACAGCATATTAAAATTCATTTAGTCACGGTGGGGACCTCTTTTGGCTTAAAGGTACAAATATCCCATATTAAAGCCATATTTCGAAGATGCAGAAAAAGAATTTAATAACTGGTTCTTGTGCTAATCCCACCAAAAAAAAAAAAATCAAGGATACTACACTGTCACCATAGGGCCCCTAACGATCTATTGAGATACCCACTTCATTACAGTTATTTTCTTTTCTAAAATTCTAAATTTCTAAAATTCTAAAATTTTAATGAAGCACAGAATATAGGAAGCAAGTTAAGGATTCATTCATTCACTATTTACTACTTTACTATCACAATCAGCAGTTCTGAAGCCAGTCCTTGGGCAGTACTATGGCTTCCATAGCCCAGCTAACATTTTGTTATATTTGATTCTAATCTTATTCAACTACTATTATTCAACTGCTATCAAGTCCGTAACTTCCTGGCTGAAAAAGGCTTACGAGTCCCTGCCCAGGTCAATGCTATGCCCCATTACCTGTGCTTTGCGAACTCTACACTACGATATTCATTGAAAGATTTAGGTTTACTCTACAAAAGAGCATCAGGGTTCCCTGAAACGGAAGAAAACCATAGAACATTTTGAGATAAAAGCTGATGTCACGTCCTCACCATGTCTGCCTGACCCTCTTGCTTCCTCCCTGGCGTCGCCCTAACAAGCCATGCCCTCGTTTGTTTCACCTCCTATTCCTGCCCTCATGTTAACCACCACCAGCTACATCTTGTCTTCTCCCTCATTAGTTATGTATTTAAATACTTCCCAGTTCCATCAGTACTGTCGTACCCTTGTGTTGTCTGCTCCCTGCCTCTCTCCATTCCCCCATTTGGTTCCCTCATCGCCTTGTTTACTGTATTTCTAGTTACCTGTTTAAGTTTAATAAAGCCCTTTCGTGTGGTGACCAGTACTTGGTCCCATGTCCTTCATCCCACCTGCTATGACAGTCAAGGTTTGAAATTAATATTGAAATAAACATTTGAGATTAAACTTGAAAGGTTTTGAGATTAAAATAAACTAAATGAAATTGATTAAAGTCAAGACAAGCTTCCAAGATTCAAATTTCGTTTTAGCTAAAAGTTGAATTCGACAGATATCTTTTCCTAGCGCAACGACTGGTGAAGTGATGGGATGCGAGATGATTTGAAGAGCATTTCAACTGGCACCTCAACTTTCATTTTAACTGAGAGGCCCAACTTGCACTGTAATAAAGGTTGGACACTAATATACCTAATGGGGGTCACAAGTCTCTGTCACTATTATTTTGGGGTGAGGTGAAGAAAAATGTGGTATAGTGAAGATTCACCTGCTACAGATATCTTACAGTCACTGAGAATTTTTAACTTTTTTCTCAAGTTTATTTGAACTTTAATCTCAATGTTTTATATATTTTTTTTCTTTTACGTTCCTCTAATATTCCATTATATGCACATTTTAAATGTTGGTTTAATAATCCATATATTAATGGATGATATTGAAATCTTTCTAATTGTAATTGCAGTTGAAATAGCATTATTCCAAGTTGTGGGACACTTGATCAGTTTCCCCATACTGTACTTCCAATTTTTTCATTGTAAGGTTAGAGAGAAGATACCTGCATGTATAGTTGCACCTTGTTAACTGCATGTAGAATTTGTTTCTATGGTTACCATTTAATATTTTTTCAATGCATGTCTTCCTCTGATCCATACAAGGCTAAGATCTGAACAAACTCCATCTGCACCTTCATATCTGTTCCTTTATTATTTTAATCCTTGTCTCTTCATTCAGTCATCTGCAAAGTGTATCCCGTTAGTGAGTAGCCAAAACGATCCGTCTGTGGCAAAATATCAGATGTCCATGTTGTCAAGGACATTTGTTCACATTTATATTTTCATATCATAACAAATGCTTCAAGTTTACCACAAAACACACACATTTCACTGTCTAAACAGATGGCCTTCACACTAAAGCTGTTTCCGTACACCATCTACCAAGATAGCAAAGGCGAATGACTTGCTAATCTGTTGCATTTAATTTAGCCAATTCAAACTTTAAGGTTCTTCATTTATTGGCTTTTCACACGCCATGAATCTATGTATCACTGAGGACTATAGTGCTTGTCAGTGAGTTTTTATTTGAAATCTGAAATTACCTGCACTACTAAAAGAGAATGTAGGGGGGGGGGGGGGAAAACACAGAATTTAAACAAAATGCTGGGAGGCATATAAAACCTAGTGTATAATAATAAGATAGTTGCCACTGTGCTGATAATTTTCATACTTGTGTGCATTAATTACATAAGCCTGATGGACCCACTTAGCTTGGCTACTAGGGGGTTTACCTGTGTACTGCGCGTGAAACGGTAGTTAGTGTCTGTTTCCACAAGCCATTTAGATGCTTAATAAGCTAGCATCACTGTAGGGCACTGGTTCTCGACCCAGTGGTCACGTTTTCCATCCAATCCACATTTTAATTCTAGTTTGCCAGCTACATGCTTGAGCCAGATAATCAAGAGTGTTATAATTAGTTGACAAGTAATATTACGCATGTGGGTGGTGGAAGCTGGGGGTGGCCTGAGCAGTGGTTTGAGAGCCACTAACGTGAAGGATCTTCTTGCCTTTTATATAATACTGTGTTTTGTTGGATGTTTGCGCTTCATGTCTAGTCGGTTTCGAAGATGATTATTGTATGACAGCTTGTAGGAAGACTTACATGGTTGCAGAGGAACCTTGCAGACTGGTGGATACTGGTACTGTTTGAATTCTGGTCACCTTAGTTTTACCTTTTAGCTTTTCACCTTACCATTCTCCACATTTGCTGCTGAGTCTTCTTGAATGATATAAATCAGCATTCAACAGAGGAGCAATTAAAAGGCATTGCATAATCTCATTAACATTTATATAACATGTTTATACCAGCGATGAGGTGATGGAAATTGTTGCATGTTTTATTGTTGAATATTAACAGGAGAAATTATGTGGAGAAAATTCCCATTTCATTTTCAAAATTGTGAAACGTAAATCTCATTAGGTGGCACCATCCTTCCTGATGTGCACCAATTTCTGTTACACTTATCTTTATGCTGCACTTACAATAAGCAATTGTTGACAGATGTGAACTTCACCCTCAGCAGATAACTACTGGAGGACCCCTGAACCTGAGTGTTATTTACATTGCAGGCAATGGGCTCACACCTCCGGGGCTGTGAGATCGATTCCCTCCCACTGGCTCCGTGAGTCTGTGGAGTTACTAGGCTGAGCCTTTCTCCATGTTTCCATGTGCGTTTCCTCCCAAAGTCCCAAGATGTGCCATTTAAGGGAGTTGGTGTCTGTAAATTGCCCATAGTCCATAAATGTGTGCACTTGTGTGCCCTGAAATGGACCAGCATATATTTATATATGTACTAGTTCAGTCAAACATTTGAGTTTACCTGCTTGGTACCAGACTTCCGGGTTTTTTTGGGCTGGAGATAGAGGCTGGGGAGTGTGGGAGGAGTGGTAATTAGACAGCAGAGAGGGGGTGAGGGGGCCGCCCGGGGAATACGTCAGTGTTATTCCTTGGCAGCTTCTTTGCCATTTGAAGGCATGTTCATCATAACTAGTCTAGCGTTACGATCTATTTGGGCTGTGAATCGATAAAAAAAAAATAAAAAAATTTAATAATCATATAGTTTTCTGTAATGCTGGCCGAATAACATGAGCAGAGATCCAGGTATGCGTGCAACTGGGGCTTTTAATAGTAGCACGGTAGCAAAGGTACAGATGGGACGTAGCAAGAAGGGTAGTCGATGTTCGAGAGCAGGGGTCTGAAGCCAGAAGATCCGTCCGACGAATGGACACGGGACAAGAACACACAGGGGAGAGGGAACAGGAGTTGCCGGTCTCAGCGGGTGAGGTAGATCAGGTTCGGGAGCGGGTCTGGGGAGAGGAAAAGGAGCAGGTAAGGTAACCACACAAGGTGGACAGAAATGGTAGGGAGGAACGGGCTGACGCAGGACAAAAGAATGCTCAGTATGGCTCAAATGCATAGCTCAATACTTCGCAATGGTCTGCTGGTGCTCTGTGCCTTAAGACTGTTCGTCCATTGGGTCAGATGCGGAGCACCTGGCGGGCTCCGCCTGCATGGGCGTAACAGTTTTCTGTGATTCTTACAATTATTTGCACCCAACACTAAAACTTTCAATCATAAATATTTACACGTTTAATCCCTAAATTAACGTAGAATTAAGACAAAGGAGAGTATATGAGTATATGAATCATTCTCATGACATGTCGATTTTGCCTCTGGGGTAGTAATAGACAAAAGTATTTCATCAAATCCGGGGCAAGAGTTACAGAAATGACAAAACTTGAGCAAAAATACCAAAAATTCTGCAAAAAATATACTTCATCTTATCATGAAAATTAATTGTTTATTGTGCTTTACATGCAATAAAGCAAATAACATTTTATCTATATTTCACATGCACGTATAATCGCAGGTACTGAACAGGTTGTTCGACATATACAGTTTAATTCCAACCATGTGATTGATCTAAAATCTAAAACTTCTTTGGCAAATACAAAAACAGAAGCCTGCCAAACAATGAAACTGAACTTAATAACATGAGCAAGCTTAAGATTCTGAGGCAATTTACATTAACTGCATCTTCATAATGCCTTTATAATGCATTCGTAGAATATGCAGTGCACCTTTATAATGCATTCATTATGCATTCATAGAACATTCATAAGCAGCATGCAAGTATCTCCTAACATCCCAACATACTTTAAAATCCATAATATACATTAATATATGATAATAACAAACATTATAATCATATACTTTATTTGTATTCATGTATATTAAAGTTGTTAAAGTATGTTAGGATGTTAAGGTATACTTACATGCTGTTTATGAATGTTCTACGAATGCACAATGAATGCATTATGGAGGTGCAGTTAATATAAAGGGTAACGTGATGTCTTTATGTTAAGTATGTCACTGCCTGTCAATTCTGTTAAAACCAAGAATGTAAAGCATGTAATCATGTTTTTGGCAAGAGTGTGATTGCTAACTTGCCTCCTAAGAAAGAAACTTGCTCTCTGAGTTAATTAGAATGTTGGTTTATTAACCTTTTGAAATCAGATGTGGATCCAAGGTTACTTTAAATATGAGTAGCAAAGTTATATTACCCATGCTTGAATGATTAGGCAATGGTAACATACATGGCATGTCTTTGATTACTTCAACATGTGCGTGTCAACCTTTAAGACAAACTGCAAGATGTTTGCCAGTGTCTGTACCTGCCGTGGCCAAAACCACCAAATGAATTGAATAAACTGGCACTCAAAGACCAAACAAGGTCAGGCAGGATAAACTGTGACCTCATTCAGGTGAAAAGACTGCAGAACCGGTGATTAACCAGACGTGAAATGAAAGCTCAGGTAGGTGCTGCTAGAAGTGCAGATGTTTCAGTGTGAACCTTTCAGAGGAGAAGCAGTGAAGCGGGCATGAGTGAAGGAATCACTGCAAAGAAACCCCTGTCAAGCGCAAAGAGAGAATGACCTGTACATCGTTAGTTCCCACTGTCGAGTGTATCAACACAAAACACACCTCAAAATTGTACAAGAAATATCTGGCAAGAATGGAGATTTAAGAGCAACTCAAGCCAATGACCTGGCCTGTCCATTCACCAAGACCCCAGTTTAATAGAAATATTACAAGGTGAACAAAACAAATGAGTTGAGGCAAACAAAACCAGTCATCCTATGTCTTTGGGACCAACTGCAGAAGAGCTGAGAGACTCGGATGAGTCCCTGCAGACAATCGGTGAAAGGAACAGCTTATGCTTGTGAATCAGCTACGAAGGTAAACCATGGCTGTTTTGAGGAATATTTCGAGAAAATTCCATTGCTCAGCTGCAAACCACTCCAGTGCATGCCGCAGTTCACCAGCTGATGACGGAAACAGGACCACATTATCTGCAAAAAGCAAAGACGAGATCCTAAGGCCCCTGAACCGGACCCCTTCTGCCCCTTGGTAATATCTAGAAATTATGTCCATAAAAACTGTGAACAGAATCGGTGACAAACGCCAATACATTTATTTAAAAGGCACCTTTCTAGCACCAAAGGACACCGTACAATAAAACATAGAGCCATAAAATACAGAGAACATAGGATAAAACAAGTTTCATAAAAATAATTGCAATAGTAACAATAATCAAATAAATATCGAAAATTTTGAGAGAAAATGCTAATTTCAAAAGATGGGTTTTGAGGGCAGATTTAAAAAGTGAAAGTGAATTGAAGTTTCTGATATCTGGTGGGAGTGAGTTCCAGAGCGGTGGAGCAGAGTGACTGAACGCCCTGTGCCCCATGGTGGTAAGACGGGCAAAGGGAACAGCCAACTGAATAGAAGAAGATGATCTGAGGGTGCAGGAGGGGGTAGCAATGTGAAGGAGATCATGTAAGTATGGAGGTGCCAGGTTGTGAATGGCCTTGAACGTAAAGAGAAGGGTTTTGAATTTAATATAAAGATTTGTCAAGAAGGGGCGGCATGGTCGTGCAGTGGTTAGCACTGTTACCTCACACCTCTGGGACCCGGGTTCGAGTCTCCGCCTGGGTCACATGTGTGCGGAG
>JAODJX010000035.1:22371845-22382403 GCA_026776945.1 Isichthys henryi | reverse complement strand
ACACAGTTTGGTGTGGTATAGGAGAATATACTGTAACATGCACACAGTCTGGTGCAGTATAGGAGAATAGAACATGCACACAGTTTGGTGTGGTATAGGAGAATATACTGTAACATGCACACAGTCTGGTGCAGTATAGGAGAATAGAACATGCACACAGTTTGGTGTGGTATAGGAGAATATACTGTAACATGCACACACTCAGCAGCACGCCGTAACATGATCATGTAATCAGATTAACATTAACGTAGCTTAAATAATAAAAAATTTGATGATGTATTTTATTGATTCTTTTGCGTACTGCAGTGAAGTACATAAAGTGCACAGATGCAAACTCACAATATAAAAATAAAGACAAAGTGCAGCAACAGCATTACTTCTGTTTTCAGCCCACCAGCTGACAGAAGGTCTGCATTAAACAAGTATATTTCATTTGCTTCTGTATTCCGCTAACAATATTAAAACCACTTAGCATTTACTATTACTCTAAAGGCCAAATCTCAAGAATAGGCACAGAGACTTCTGCAGTAATTCTGCCTGCAGCTGACCATCATAAATTTCTTAATAGTTTTCAGCTGCATGAGACCGAACTGTCCAGCTGAGTTTTAAGATTTAAGAAGCAGAGGGATTAGTTTAGTACATTATAAGATGCCATGTTAATTGGTTTAATTTAAAGGTTTAATTCATCTGTCTTCTACATTTGGGGTCACAGTGGGCTTGAAGTCTGCCCCAGGAAGTACAGGACCAGGGACAAACTGGACAGGATGGAATTCCATCACAGGACACACTCACATTTATATGCTATTTAGAGGCACGGACTTTTGGTCTGTGGGCAGGAGGATATTGATGTGAGGAGAGGGAGAACTATCAACAGAGTGAGACTCAAACCTCCAAGCCAGAAGGTGTGAGGACACGGGGCTGCCCCCAGAGCCACTGCACCCCCCCAAATACAGTATGAAGCACACATGAAATGAAGGGCAAAAGGAGAGGCTTGGAGGTTATCTGACTTTAGAGGTTTCTAAAGTATTATTTTACAGTTGCTTAGCAACAGACCATTATGTGGAAAGTGCTGCAGAAAGGGGGTGTATAAAACTGTTTTTAAGAGCTGAAGGCCTTTAGTCATCAAATCCTTGACTGAGCTGGTTTAGTATGTGATTATGAGATTGGATTTTTTAATAGTTCAAGTATTCTCAAAGATATCGAATGCTATTTCTGTAACTGTAATTTCCATACCTTTCAAAAGGTCATATTCTTATGCGTTTCAGTTTTAAAACTCAAAAGATAAACTGTGCATATGGGGGATGTGACAACGGTCTTGTACCAGCTATTGAACACTGTTCCCTTCACTTCAAGTTCAGGCTGATCTAAGTTGTTTATATTTGAACAGGCTAGGCAATATTAAAATTGGCTCTTGTTCATACGGTGCTGCGTAAAGAGAGAGACATTTGTCCCCTGACTCCATGGTGCAGGTGGGTAACATCATCCTTCAGTCCATTTTTTGTCTCATACATATTCATGGCCTGGAGTCTGTCTAAGGGGGCTTTTGGCACAAAATATGGGCAATTCAGTGTGACGTATCAAAGGACACAGAGCCAGGCCGACAATCAAACCAATAACCCTGGTGGCCACAGTGTCATGTGTGGCATAACATTAAAATATTTCTCATGGCACTTAAGAAATTGTGCTGTTCTAATATAAGATAAGATAATCGTTATTGTCATTGTCACTTGACAACGAAATTGAGAAAAATTCAGTCAATTCAATGTGAGGCATAAGAGTAATAAAAGAATACAGTGCCCCCCCGCCTATCACGGAAGTTACGTTCCAGACCCATCAGCAATAGGTGAAATTCTGCGATATAGAGACACCATATAAATAAACATTTTTTTATAGTTTAAGCCTTAAAATACCCCTCCCACCTGCTTTAAACACATGTGAACTTATTAAAACACACTTTGTGAACACATATGATATGTGGATGTCGGGTTAAGGATACGAGTAATATAATAATAATAATAATAATAATAATATGTAATGTATATATATACACATCTCACTCTCTCTCTGTATAAGTAATGGAATATGTAAAAATAAAAATATTTTAAGGTCAGTTTGGGTTCACAGAAAGTTTCCTCACAACAATGGGACCACAAGCAAGGCACGCGATACGCAGAGAACTGTGATGCATCGGGGAAAAATCCACGATATAGGGGGGGTGCGATGGCTGAACCGTGATATAGCGGGGATCACTGTATATCAAAAATATACAAATTTCATTGACTATGCAAATTGCACTGGATATACAAATTGTACTTATGAAATATAAAAATTAACAGATCTATTCTGAGTTTGAGCTATGATTGCTTTCGGATAAAAGCTGTTTTTTAGGCGGTTTGTCCCGATTTTCATTGTTCTGTCCCTCTTGCCTGATGGTAAAAGATGAAAGAGACAGTGACCGGGATGTGATGAATCATGTAAAATGTCCGGCATCAGGAGATGTAGATTTGTTCCAAAGTGGGGAGAAGGCAGCCAATTGTTTTCTCTGCTGCCCTGATGACCCTGTGGAGAGCTTTCGCATCTGAGGAAGGGCAGCTGCCGTACCACACAGAGAGTCCGTACGTAAGTACGCTCTCGATGGAACAGTGGTAAAAGGCAGGGAGCAGATTTTTGGGGATCCTCCAATTCAATACCCAGGAACCCTAACACTGGGACCCTCTCTACATATGCTCCGGCGATGTTGAGTGGCTGGATGTCAGTTTTATTTTTTCTGAAATCAATCACCAGCTCCTTTGTGTTTGTGGTGTTGAGGAGCAGGTTGTTGACTCTGCACCACTCTGACAGCCTCTCCACCTCGTCCCTGTATGCCAGCTCACTCTCCTTGCCCGAGATGAGTACGATCACTGTCGTATCATCTGCAAACTTAATCATCTTGTTGTTGAGGTGTGTGGGGATACAGTCATATGTGTGCTAGTCCTTATACTTAACTTGGACAGTGTAAGCATTATTTTTTGCTGTTTTAAGATGGGTATAAATGATTACCTCTTAAAAATACAGAACGACCTAGCCTTCCTAGTGGATCACTTTGAGGTTAAGGTAAGCGTGCTGTTGAGTCTGACAGGAAACTGCAAGAAATGCTGGGAAGTTACTTGGAGCAGAGGGGCAAACTAAATGATTTTGAACCTCCATCTTTGAGTTTTGTCTGTAAATCTTGCCCTCAGACACTGTAGGACAATCCAGAGCTCAGTTATAAATAAAGTATCTGTATATACATACATACCCAGAAAGATTATATATACAGTTAAACCTTGGATTGCGAGTAACATGGTCTGTGAGTGTTTTGCAAGATGAGCAAAATCTTTTAATAAATTCTAACTTGATAAACGAGCGAGGTCTTGCAGCACGAGTATCACGTATACGCTTTGTCTGCGTAGCGTCACGTGATAATAACTCAGCTGATGGTTCTTCTCTCTCTCACGCTGCAGTATTCTGGGTAATCATTTCCCATGCTCGGTCTCGGTCTGCGTGCCTCACTTGTATAGTCAAAATTTAATAAAAAGCACCACCCGAATAAGGGCGTAGCAGTACGAGCGAGGAATCTGTTTAACGACAATGCAATGTCACATTTCTACGAAATCGAAAAGCAGGCAAAAGCAACTGTCATTGAATAGGCTCCTTGTTAAAGTTGCACAAAAAAGGATTCCAGTGAGCCAACAGATAGCAGTGATTCACTTGGATGTACGAGTACTTTGGATTACAAGCACATTTCCAGAACGAATTATGCTCGCAAACCAAGGTACCACTGTGTATATATACACACACACACACACACACACACCATGCACATACATACAAACATATATACACACACATATACACATAGATCTTTGTGGGGACTGAAAAAATGGTCCCTGTAACATCAAAATAACACGTTTTTATCACATTTTGGGGACCCTCACACACATACACACACACACACATATGTATGCTGCATATATGTGTGTGTGGGGGGGATCATATATGTATATGGATGGATGGAAGGATGAAATAATAATAATAATAAAAGTCTTTCTATTAGGAAAGAGAGCAGTGCTGTGTGATTCACACAAAGAAATTTTTAAACCAATGCCTTTGTCAGTTTTTCATTTTAAAACTTACCTTCACAGCTTTTTCCTTATGCGTTCTATACAACACTGCTTTTATTTTGAAATAAACAAGCACATTTTCCTAGAAGTCTTTTTACTATCTTTTCAGCTTTGTACCATAATGTGTGTTTTTTTCCTCAAAGTCACTCCTTCATTATTATTGTCTTATGTTTATAGCATCAGGAATGTCGCCTTGCTGACCTGCCAGGTGCCTCATCACCGTTGTGAATTGTCTTTCATTGGCACAGCGGTCACACTAAATTTAGTTGTGGGAAGGCTGCTCTCCTGTTTGTACTACCACCCTACGGCTGGGACAAAGAGGCAGTGAGTCAAAGGTGAGCCTACAGATGGTTATTAAAGATTGGGGATCCATTTAAATGTCATTCCGAAATGGGGGTTAGCTGCCAGTGCTCCTTTAACAGTCATTTCTAAGAGTCATGATGATAATCTTGCCAGAAAACTCTACATAGAGCGTATAGCCGACATAGGTGGCAGTAACACCTAAGTAAACTTGTCCATGTTCCTCATAGAGTGCAATATCCCTAACCCTTTAATGGAAGAACCACAAATATGTTCACTAATCCAGTGTTTCCCAGTCCAGTCCTCAGGAACCCACAGACAGTCCATGTATTTGCTACATCCTAACTCCCAGTAGGGAGCAAAACTGTGGACTGCCTGGTAGGGAGATGGAAGGAGCAAAAACGTGGACCATATCTGGATCCCTGAGGAACAGGTTGGGAAACACCATGTAATTAATCTCCCAGACCATATTTCATCACTGCTTAACAGTCATGAATGATACAATGATGTGAAAAAGAAAGGACACCCTCTTTCAATTACATGGCGTTACATATTAGGGCATAAATAACAATTGCCTGGTTCTCACCAGTTTCAAAAATTGCACAAATATAGCCTCAGATAACAGATGACACAAAACACATTTCAATATGTTATTATTTATTCAACAAGAAATAACCTAGAATGTAGAATCCAAGCAGGGAAAAGTAAGTACTTGTCTATTGCTTCTAAAGCAATTACCAAGTTAATTAACATTCAGCTTATCAAAGAGAAAAGACATCCGCAGTGATCTCAGACAGTGCAGCTCCTAGCCAACGTGGCGCCCTGGGTGAGCATCACCGCCGGCGTCCTCGATTCAAGGCAATGTGAAACTGACTGGCAAGTCCCCGAGGAAGTTGGTGCCTTAGGCAGCCGTCAATGTTGGCTATACGATTGACTGGTCCTGATCTCAGATAGGCAATGTTGCTGTTAACCAGTCTGAGAAGGGTTATACGGCCATTTTCAAACTATGTGAAACCCATCATTCTACAGTTAGAGGCATTATTTAGAAAAAGATCCCTGAAGGCAGCCAAGTCTTCCCAGGAGCGCTATTCACTATTAATTCACCCTAAGGTCAGACTGTATGATTTTTAGTAACAAAAATACAAAAGCGATCTCTAGAGATCTACAGACCGTGGTAATTATGTTGCAGTTTTTCTCCATTGCTTTCATGCAATTTCCTCATCAGAAACACCATTCTCAGCACTCTTAAGGCAGTTCTCAAAACAGTCCATGCATTTTCAACACTAAATCACTGTGCAGAAGCCACTAAAACAATCGAAACCTTGTGCACGTGTGTCAGAGCATAAAACATCAGTCAGTCATCTCAACACTGAATAAAACACTTTCACACGTGCATCAAGACTTAGTCAGCAAGTGTTTTAATCTTTTAATTAAATCCTTACTTAAATCTAATGTAGAGAAAAAACATAAAATGTAATGTGAAACATCTGTAAATTTACAGATAATTACTGTAACTAAGAAAGCATAGAATCAAGCAACAGAAAAAATACACAAAAATATGGAATTGAACATTGTACATTTACTGTCGTACATTAATCTACAGTATGTAGTACATTTATAAAGATATGTATAGGTGGATGAACCTGCATCAAATTACTGTCTTACATACCCCCTGGTTTAGAGCAGGGGGAACATCCAGTCTCTCTTCCCTGTTAGGCCACATCATTGCGTCTACATCACACCTGATATTTTCTCTTCTGAGACAGAGCGGGGAAGATCTTTTGACATGCCGCACCCAAGCCTGAATAGCCTCAGGTGTGATGTCCACACAGCCAGCATCCATCGCCTCCAGTAATAAAATTTGATCATAGGGCCTGCAATCATATACCTGCCACCTCCAAGCAGAGAAGAATTCCTCAGTAGGGTTGAGGAATGGTGAATAAGGCGGCAGGAACACCATCATCATTTGGTGGTGGGATTCAAACCATTCCCCCACATGGTTTGAATGGTGAAAATGTACATCGTACCAATTCACAACATAGCATGGCATGTTGGCCCTCACAATCCCCCTTGCATTTTCTGGAATAAGAGCATTGTAGAGCCCATCCAAAAACTAAAGAAGCCGGTCGGTGTCGCAGGGCCCAGTCATGACTGCATTGTGAATGACTCCATGTTTAGCAATAGCAGCACACATTGTGATATTGTCCCCTACGCTGGCCTGGGACATCGACTGTGGCCCTCTGAACTATTATATTCCTGCCACGTTGCCTTACTGTCTTTAGGTTAAATCCTGCTTAATTTGCATAAACCAAAATGTGCTGGGTCTCACTGGGCTCCAACTCAAGTATCCTCTGTAAAATAGAAACAAGAAACAAACATATATAACGTATATGTATATATATATATATATATATACTGTAAATACTGTGAGCAAAAGAGAGAGTAAGAGTGATCATGTTGATCACGAAATCTTGAAATGTTGTCAAGGACAAATATGAATTTCCTGACCTGTACATACTGGTGCCTTAGTTCTTTTACTCTTTTACTATTCCTCTCAAACGAAACCTTGTACAGCCGTTTTGTTGATACAGCATGTTTTTTCAGCACTCTGTCAGTGGTGGAGAGACTCACAGAGGTGATGTTCTCAAAAATGCCATTGTCCTCCACAGTATTACGCTGGATTTCTTTTAGCCTAACGACATTGTTTTCCCTCACCATACCCACAACTGCCATCTGCTGCTCATGTGACAGAATGAGGCAGTGGTTCTATTCTTCTCAGTTGTCTTCCTTGAGCCCTTCTTTGTCCTTGTCCTCTGCGCGCTCCTCTCCCTCTTGCCATTCGAACGTCACGCCCTCTCACAACTTCCTGCTCCATCTTCAGCACTATGCACTAAGTGGAATCTGAGCATCTATATATGCTTGTATGAATGCAGTTTAGTGCCATGTCATGCACCTGTGATATACTGTAATATTGTGAACATGTGTTTCTCTTTGTTGCAACTGATTCTTATCTGAGAACATGTAATTCCATTTATTTTCAATTGTAGACCAATTTTATTGTTACCACTGACAATGTGCGATTGGCCTTACTCTTTACTACATACCTGAAAGTTTAAAACTATTTGATTGATAACACATTGATAATGCATTGTGCGACAGTATCAAAGCGAGTGAAAGACCTGCAGCTCTCAGTGATGAATGTATGAACTGTTTTGATGAATTGTCAAAAGTCAGATGAGAAATGCTCATTTGTGTGGGACACTGTGTTACTGTTTTGACAACGGCATTAAGAGTGGTGAGAATGGTGTTTTTGATGAGGAAATTTCATGAAAGCGACTGAGAAAAACTGTAAAAAGTCCTTGACTGTTTCAGAAAAAAACACAGAACAATTACGGCTTTCGAGGAAAGATGGCAAGAAGATGGCAGCATAACTTAAGGTACATTTGAACCCCCACAAAACTACTGAACAATGTCCTTCGGACAGATGAGACAAAAGTGAAAATCAAAGACCATGAAACCTCATAGCAACTATCAAAGGTGGTAGCGGAGGGGTGATTTGATTTGAGCTTGTTATAAACCCCAGTGACCTGGGCATCTTGCAGTCATCAAGTTGTCCATGAGACAAAAGTGTTCTAGAGGAAAATATTAGACCATCTGCCTGACAGTTGAAGCTTAGGCAAAATTACATCATGCCACAGGACGACGATCCAAAGTAGATCAGAAAATCTATGACTACAAGACTGAGAGGAAAATAATCAAGGTTATGGAATCACATACTCCAGACCACAACACCACTGAGACCCTAAGGGAGGCGTACATTTGTAAATGGCCTCGAACAATACCGAAGTGAAGCAATGTTGTAAGGAAAAAAGGAACAAAACTGTGTGACAGACAGACAGATAGATAGAGATGTATCTGTTTCCTGGACGCATTCGCTTTAACTTTAAATTGTTGTGATGAACACAGAAGTCTTTTATCTCATATTATGACATAGGGTTCTCAGCATTATTTACATTTATCCAATTTCCCCTTTATGACAGAAGCAAGCAGAAGTTCTATATAATTATGTCAAGATTCACACAAAAAAGTTTTTTTTTCCCCTTTGAGATAATTTTCTTGTCGACTTGCTGGCAGACTTCCCCTCTCAGTCAGTATAACCTGTATGTTAAGTTAAGTAATTAAGTACATTAACATGAATATACTTTAAAAAATAGCTTTTATATAAAAAGTAGTGTCTACATGAGGTATGGTTACAAATAGATTCAACTCATCAAACTGTTTTCTAAATGAATGAAGCTAATAAAAATGTGACACGGCCCAGTCGAGTTGGAAGCATTGTGGGGGGTTCCCAGTTGGGGGGGGGCATGTGGTTCCCCCTAAAGGCCCAGCTGGAGGGACCTGTGGGATTAAACATTAGGCTGATGGAATACAGATATCTTTGCAGGAGAAGTATTTCACCTCCATTCCCAGCCCCCCACCCCTCCACCCAGGGAGGTCTCATTTGTCGGGTGTGAAAATGTACAGTCATCTCCAGTAAACACAATCTGGCACCAGACACAGCTCAGTACTTGCTGTTTTTATACACAGTCAATCTGTGCACTTACTATTCGGCTATAGCTACAGTTGCCAACAACGTTAGATAAACTTGTCATCTGTGCAATGCTTACATCTTCCATGGCGGCTTATCCACTGCATGGTTATTGGGAGCCTGGATCCTCCACCTGGAAGCATAGGCAGGGGCATACCAAAATATTCAGGGCCGCCAGACACAATTTCACCTTGGGTCCTACCACCCATTCAAGACTCCCTGAATCTGCCAGGGTATCCATGCCCATCCAATGCCCCTGAGCAAAGGGTCTGAGGCAGGGGTTACCATGGATGAACTGTAGGCATGCAATTTATACACTATGGGTAACTTAGCAATTTAGATGCTTCTAACTGAATGCAAAGGTTGGATGGTATATTGAATTTTGATGCTATATCGATACATTTTCAAATGAGGATTAGACAATACCGGTTATTGCAACATACTTTGATTGTGCTTTGAAATCTATAAGATTTATAAGATCTATAATATTGCATCCCATGCTAGATGTAAACAATGCAAGAGTGACAGTATTCCCCTGGACAGAGTACACATAACACACAATGAATCATTTCTAGATGATTGATCAGTAATTTGAGATTATTTTGTTTTTATTTTGAAACTTCGGTCTGGAAAAAAGAACTGAACAGTTGTAGTTATATATTTGCAAACTGGATTTGCATTTTCTTTTTGAACACAGTGTAATATATACATACATGCACGCACACACACACACACACACACACACTAACCAGGAGGCATCATAGGACTATGTGCCATGCCATTGCACCACCCATTTGCACATCATCTTTATCCTTTTATAGATAAGCTATATTTTATTGATAACAAGGGGCAAATAACCTAAATGTACTGTTACTAAGTGTTTGTGTTACAACTCGGAGAGAAATGGAGCAAGGAAACTTGAACTGGAGTCCAAAATCAGGGACCGCGGGGTTTATTAGGAAGATAATCCTAATACAGGACATTGAGGCACACGCAACGTTAATGATCGGACTGGGAAAACAGACTTAAACACTGACTAATTACACAGGCCTAAGCAGAAATAACACGAAACAGCTGATAACAATCAGGAATTCACACGAGGTAAATGAGGGGGCGTGGCACACAGGAGGATCAAACGAGCAAGTCATGACAGTTTGTCTTTTGTCTTGTTACTTTGTGTCTGTCTACAAGAAACACTCAAATAAGCATCTTGGTGTTTTAAGTACTTATAGTAGTACAAATGACGACCTTTCGAATCCTTGAAAATAGTTCAATTATTCCTCACCTAATTAATAAGCAGGTGCATGTATTTTAAAATGTTACAAATATTCTGCATCTGCTAGGAGGTAACCACCATCGAGACACCAGCTTCATCCATCCATTTTCCAAACCGCTTATCCTACTGGGTCGCAGGGGGTCGGGAGCCTATCCCGGAAGCAACGGGCACAACACAGGATGGGGGGCCAGCCCATCGCAGGGCACACTCACACACCATTCAGTCACACATGCACACCTATGGGCAATTTAG
>JAODJX010000035.1:22359277-22371745 GCA_026776945.1 Isichthys henryi | reverse complement strand
CCGGAGTACCCGGAGGAAACCCCACGACGACATGGGGAGAACATGCAAACTCCGCACACATGTGACCCAGACGGGGACTCGAACCCGGGTCCCAGAGGTGTGAGACAACAGTGCTAACCACTGCACCACCATGCCGCCCCTCACCAGTTTCAATCCACTGAAAATAAAGCATTCATTAAGTACTTATTAAATAGAACAGATAAGCGTAGTGTGTCAGCAATAAGAGAGACAGCTTATCCAGGGCAGATGTAGACAGCATTCTTTTCACATACATATTGTATGTATAGGATTAAAGGTGAAGGGGGGAATCAGGCAGCCAATGACAAAGAGGAAGACTGAAGAAAATTGATTCAAACCGGAAAGCTGAAAATAATGATAGCCCCCATAAAGTAATGATTTTGTTTTCTGAAGGTCCTTGATGCAGGTGTGTACAGGGTGAGGGGCATTTTTGTGAAAGAAGAAGAATTGATATTCATTGAATAGAAGGATATCCATTTTATTTCCTCCCTCATCCTCACACTGTCACTTCTGTATGAACCTCGTCATGGGAGATCGTTCTGTAATTCGAGGTAGAGCAGCAAGGATATTGAAAGGTCATACAAAAATTCAAAAATGGCTACAATACTATCAGATCTTTGAAGTTTTTTGTTTTTCTTTATCAGCCTTTCAAATAAAAACAAGCAAACAAAAAAAAAGACCCATTTTACTTTCACTTGCTTCATCCAGTTCCAGCATCATTACATTGCTTTGACCTTATCAAGACAATCATGCATCTTACCCATCCATCATCTCAAAGCTGAACCTGGTGACAATCCCAGGTCATATTGCGGAATACTACAGTAGCAACTCAAGTTATGAACCGGTAACTTAAAACAAAAGTGTATTTTCTATTTTTTGCCAAATTCATACATCTACATCTCTTTTTTTTTTAACTTCAACTCCATATTGTATCGATTTAGGGGTTTAAATATCCAGTGTTGGCATAATACTACCGTCTTCTGTTCACATAGGATGTTTTCAGATTCTATTAATGATCTACAGTGTACATATCACAATCTGAGCACAAAGATCAGTCGTGAGGACAAACTAATAAGGGGTTTATTGACTGAAATAGGAACAGGGCAAGGAAAAGCAGACCATGGGGGGTCAAACAGAAGGCACAACTAGTCACAGGAGTGAGCTTGCACACACACACACACGCGCACACACACACGCGCTGTACTGTTTCTAGGTAGAGAAAGAGGGGGCAGGAATGCAGGGCATGACACTGCCCTTCTGTGGCAACCAAACATTCAGTTGAAGAACTGAGGGTCTTTAATTTATAATACAGTCTAATTTACAGAACCCCCAAAGCCTTCTTATAAACAAAACTGATATCAGAGATGAGTATCAGGGGGCCACGGCGACAAGTCAGATTTTCACACATTGAGTGGAAATGGATTAGAAGGTGAATTGTGGGGGGAAAAAAACTATTTATATGTAAATTTATATGTAATATATCAGCATGCAGCTGGGGGATATAATTACCAACATAAAAAGAAATAATTTACACACTGTCAAAGACAACATGGCTCTTTAAAAAAGATTAATATAAAAAATGATAGTACTTCACCAGTGGTACTCATATATTTCCAGATGAAATATTCTTATAGCTGGTCTTCATTATCCTGATTGGCTTTCAGTTAATAGAAGACAAAATTGAAAAAGGTAAATTAAAAATGATGACTACATCATTACAAGTGGATGAGTTGGGGCCGCTTGAGCCGACAGACATCCCGAAATTTGTGTGACACTCAAGTGAGATAATGTCCCCACTTTTAATCAAATTGTAAGAACGAGAACATAGAAGTACCATGTGTATATACAGTATATTTCTTTATATTTCAGAAGGAACGTTCAGTGAGAATACAGTATTATTAGGTACGCCTATGTAGTATCAGGTTGGATCTGGTTCAGACCCACCTCCAGGGTAGAGTTGTGCACACAGGGGAGCCTTGTTGCATTTGTGGCCAGCATGTTTTTTATATTGGCTCAGTGGGTAATACTGCTACCTCACACCAGCATGGCTGTGGGTTCAAAGCCCGCTTTTGAGTGTGTGAAGTTTGCATGTTCTCAACAAGTTGCATGCATTTCTTTGGCTTCCTTCTGCAGTAAGATATTATTACGTGCCTATGAATTACTGTAGTGCATGATTTAGTGTAGGGGTATAGATCTCACCCAATATCAAACTCTTTCCTACACCATTGATTGGTAGTGTAATACTGTGCCCTATTATGGATATTATTCCATCCAGGGTATACCCTGCCCTGTGCCCTGTGATGGACTGGCATCCCATCCAGAGTGTACCCCAGCCTTGTACCCTGGGCTGCCCAAGACAGGCTCCAGGCTCCTGACAAGTAAGTGGCTGGATATATGTATCTTTCATTATCCTAAAGTGTTTCATTTTTTAAACACTTTGTTCTGTTGAGGCTTGTGGCTATGTGAATCTCTTTCGCCATTTGCACTGCGTTTACTGTACAATAAAATACATTTTTTATAAATCATTTAAGCCAAACAAAAACCTTTTAAATGGCTTTATCAGAAATTAATATAAAAATACATAAATCGTGAGTTTTACAGTTATTATATTTATGTAATATTACTCATACCTTAGCTAATGATAAATATAATTTCTGCAATTTTACTGCAGTTAATAACATGATGTACAATTTTAACAAAAGCACTCTAGAAACACAAAACACGTGCCTTAATATGGAGGGACCATATTAAACATATGGTAGATAGTAAAAGCATTACAATTCATGATTACTCAAAAGTATTCCGATGATCTTCCATATACTATGTAACAAGATCGTTTATAACGTCCAGAGATAAAACTATGTATTTTGTTCTACGAGGCAACCATTACCCCACGTACAAGGTTTCGGTTAATAAAGTAACAGAGCCCTGTTTATTGCTTTTAAGACGTTCACAATCCACTACTTGGCAACACGGATATGTTCCAAAAATGGAAGATCGGATCATTATTTACTGGTTTCTAAAACTTTTGTACGTTTCGTATTTTGTAAAAGAAAGATTCTGAAACCATACAAAACACATTGCACACCGGATACCACAACAACCACAGGATTTTAAATACACTGCATGTGAATTATAAAATTCACGGTACTTTCAGCAATGCACAGCATACGACGCTGAATAAGCGCAGTGACTGCACACACATCCTGCGGGCGCTGCCGTTTTCGCAGTATAAGCTGTTTTGAAAAGTGGTGCGTGGTCGGAGCGTGAGACATTGGATGTCACGTGTCAGCCATCGTCCAATCACGGAGCTCCGGAAATACGCTCGTAATTTTAAACAGTGAGATCGGCGTCCTGTTTGAGCTGGCTATTGATATGTACTGTAACTACCATGGGCTGATCTCGGCTTTTTAGGCTTTTTATACATTTATTTTATTTACTTTTATCTGCATTCGTCGTCTTCTTAAAATGAACTTCGTGGATTCTCATATCGTTACTCCGGGTCCTTACAGGGCTACCAAACTGGTAAGAGAGTGCATCGCTCGGGTAGCGAGCTGGCTGAGTTATCCGTCCCACAGATGGGAATTCTTGTTTTTATACCGTTTCACTTTGTTTTAGTCTTCGGGTTTAGTTGTTCAATGCAACGCATAGCGATGTATTTCAATGCTAATGTAAGGCATCGACTTGGGTGAATGTCTGTGGGTGAGTTTGACTTGGCCTAGATGTTCGGGTGGGAGCTCCGGTTGCTGGTTTGTTTAGGTCGTGGGAGGGGGGTGGGGGTTTACTGGCACCCATGAACCATTTCACCGTTTTATTTCGTGTGATTAACCACGTCATTGCACTGGTCCACTTAATACGATCCATTGTGCAGTAGTGAGATGACTGTGTAAAAGTTTATTATATATAGTATATGTTATAATACATTCACATTGACGGCGTTAGGCAGACGCCCTTAGCCAGAGTGACTTGCATATATTCTGATACTGGTTCAATATAACCAGTTAAGTGAGTTACAGTGGTCCAGTCTCGAGATGACAAGAGATTGAACAAGGACCTGAGTGGCCTGTGTGGAAAGACATGAATGAACCGTTTTGAGGTGGAGAAAACCTGATTCAAGTTCTGAAGAGGAGAAATAAACAGGAACATGAAAGATTAGCAATGTGAGAGGAAGAGGACAGGTGATTGTCAGTGGTTAGCTCAAGGTTACGGGTGGTTACCCAAGGACAAATCGTAGAATTTTCCAGAGAGATCGCCAGATAATGGTGTGCGGGTGGATCAGCTGGGATGAATAGCAGTTCTGTTTTCATAATAAAGCTAATGTCTTGTTAAATGATTGCCATAAATTACTTATGATAGAAAGCTGTCTTTTGTCGTCTGTGACACTCGAGGTCCATGACTTAACGCGCCTTTGGTTTTGGCAGTGGAATGAGGTGACCAAGCTCTTCCGGGCCGGCATGCCCCTGCGGAAGCACCGGCTGCACCTGCGCTCCTACGGGAGCTGTTTCACGGCGGCGGCAGCCGCAGACTGGCTCCACGACCTGCTACGCAACAACTGCAACTTCGGGCCCGAGGTGACGAGGCACCAGACGCTGCAACTGCTGCGCAAGTTCTTGAAGAACCACGTGATCGAGGATGTGAAGGGCCGGTGGGGGTCAGAGGACCTGGAGGACGACGGGCGGCTCTACAGGTATGTCCCCAGAATAATGTCACGTTTATACATGGTACTGCTTCATACACATAATCCAATCCAGTAATAGAAAAAGTTACAAAAACCATTTCATTTGCATGCATCTAGATATAGTCGCCTTGGAGAGTGATGAGAAGGGACTACTACTAATACTGGTAATAATAATGAAAGTAATACATACGTTTATCAAATGCTTTTTGAGTTATTGCTACCACCATATAGTATTGCTTTTGGTGCAATGTGTCACGAAATTTTATCCTTTCCAGATTGTCATACAATGTGTCTGCAAATTTTGAAAGATCTGTCAAAAACATAGGTCCCAGAAACATAAGTGTTCCCCGTCCAGGCTCAGTGACTGCCAGGGCTGAGGATATGAGTCATGTTTCTCTGTTTGCATGCATGTTTTCTCTCACATTGGTCTCACTAAGTTGTCTGTAGTGGATGTCTGTGAGTGTCCTGTGTGCTCTCCTTGCTGTACACTGGCGTGCTGCCATAGACTCGAGACTGACCCTGATGTCGTACTAGCCAAGCTGATTTGGAAGATGAATGAATGGATGATGCATAGCTCATGAATAAGATATAAGCCCCTGAAATGTTTTCCACAGATGATTATTATAAGTAGTTATGGTTCTCTTCTCATTTAGAATGAAGCGATTGTTTGTTTTTGGCTGTGAAGCGTAATTGAACTCTGAGGGCACGCAGAGGAGCCTATGTGCACTGGGAAATTTATGCAGTTTTTTCCCCCCTAAATGGAGCATCTAACGTGCAACCAATTTGATCGTATAAGTCACTAATAAATGATTAATGAATCAGTCTAATGGAAATGCATGAAATTAATATTCAGAAGGTTTATTTTTCTCTTCGTCCAAATCAGATATAATTTCATGCCTCTTAATTTCTGTTATTCGATTAATTCATTGGTTTGAGTATTAACTTTTATAAAATAAGTAACATTTGTTAGACTCCTCAGCCCTTACTACTTTCTTGAGATGTAAGTGTGAAATGTAGCGAGGGTGTGGAGGTTTTGAGGGGGAGAGGTGGGGTCAGGGGACTAGCTTTACTTGCCTGGAATTAGTTATTAACAATATAAATTTGTATTTTATTTTCACTCGTGTGTGTAATTTTGTGAGTTGTTTCCCCATTTAATCTTCAGTAAACATTATTTTAATCTATGAGATTGATGTAAGGAAACTCAGTCACTTAAGTGAAATACTCCTTCACACCTGGGATTGAATTTCACATCTGCTTAACCTTTTAAAGTTTTATTTCTTTTTAAAGGTTTCCTTCCACTACTCCAGTGAAACCTGTTCCGAGTGCCTCCAGTTCCGTGAAGAAGAGGAAGAGCACCTTGAAGGAAAAGGAGGCTCTCTTCAAATTCCGGACCTCCAGGATATTTGGGAAAGAATCTCAAGTGGGAATTGTTGTCATTTTTCATGGAGAAAAAAAAAAAAAAACCTTTCAAAAATGCCTGCTGTATGTATTTGGTCTTTTTCTTTCTAAACGTATTTATGTTGTCAGGAAAATGTGAATCCATTGACACAGGAGATCCCAGGTGATTCTTCACCGAGAGAAGAGGTCCATCGTCGAGAAATAACAGAAGATGATATTCTGGATATTTGGAGGACCATAACTCTGACGCAGTGCGTTTTATTCATTGTGGTCATATTTTAAGTGTTACCTTGGATGATATCATGATCTGTTTTATACCCCCTCCCCCCCCCCCAGTTTACAGAAAACCTTGGGGCTGACCTCCCTAGAGGATGTTTTAAATCCCTTTGACGTGAACTCCCGCTATATTGCCTATAACATGACCAACGTTAACAAACATGGAGTAGTAACTCTTGAGGACAAGACAGGTAAGGTATTTTCGATGTGCATTTTGAGAGTTTTTGCTGTTCAGTTTAGTATACTTACACACACACTTACGAACGTTCCATGGGCTTCTGTTTCCTGTCCGCAACATCAATTTTTTTTTCTGCACACCAATTCCGCCTAGTGCAACTTCTGGCCGCTACTCCCAGCATCCTCGTTCTTTATACTTGCGTATAGCCTTAAATGATGTTGAATAACGACTTATAAACATTACAAGTTACGAACGGCCGTTTCCGAACTTCTCATTCGTAAGTAGAGGAGCGTGTGTCTGTGTGTGTATATATAATATAGTATTTTGCTATATTTAATATACAAAATAGATTTTAATGTATAACTGTCGTTTTTATATATTTTTTTTACTTTCATAGATGACCTGCCTCACTGGGTTTTGTCTGCAATGAAATGTTTGGCAAACTGTAAGTAACTTTCACCTAAATAAGTATAAGTAGGTGATCCAAATTAAGGTACTGCTTGAGTGTTAGGTGTATGATGACGGAATATTTTTACCTATTAAACTGTGGTTAAGAATTGTATCCTTATAGAATAGAATAGAATGTCTTTATTCTCATTATACTGGATCACGGATATTACTTGTACAACTGAGTTGCAGCTTATCAGGCTTGTGATTTAAATCAGGTTGAGAGTTTCTTTTGCATTTGTTTAGTACATAAATCAGTTCGGTTTTGATCTCTCCCCCTTTACACATAAGGGCCAAAGTACGACTTCAACCAGCCCTCGTACCCTGGATTCGAGAGGGACGTCTTTAAGACAGTCTCAGACTACTTTGTGAACCTGCCACAGCCGCTGCTCACTTATGAGTATTATGACTTGTTTGTGAACGTCTTGGGTATGTATGGGTGGCCCCTCTCCCTGCTGTTAATGTGGTTCTGAGTCAAGCTTCCGTATTAACCAATCATAGTCCATTCTGACTGAGAAACTTCTGCATCTATGCAAATATGGGCTTTCCCAATGGTGCCAGTCTCGATGTTCTCTCTTAAAAATGTCTATCAGCTTGACAGTATATGGAAACCAGTCATTTCTGATTGTGACCATTTGAGGGTATTCCAGCTGAACTGTGTAGTTCACCATGTTTGCAAGAAACATGAAATTGCAGAATGTTTTTTTTTTTTTTTTTTGTCCCGTATCTAAACTTGTATGTGACAGGCTTCTCTGCACTGCTTTTGAGTGGCACTGTTTGTGTTGTGCATGCGTTTGTGTGGTTGTTTTTACTAACATGTGAAATGAATTGGCAACCCCCCCCCCCCAACCTGCATCATGTCCTTAATGTTGTTCTCTGGTCCTTCATTAGTTTTGTGTGGCTACATCGTGCTCCCTAAAAATCGTCACGGGAAGCGTAAAAACCTGGAAGATGCCGGCTGTCCCCAGCCACTGAAAACCCCCCACCTGAATGGAACCAAAGCATTCAGGTCAACAGAGTGTCTCCTCCTGAGCTTGATACGGAAGGAGGCGATTGATGAAACCGAATCGCCCATGCGAGAGGTCTTCAGTTCCAGGCTGATGTCGAGGCCCCCTTCCCTGGGCCTGGACCCCATCACATGGGCCCACCAGCAAGGAATCTCTAGTAGAGATTCTGGAGGATACGCTGCGCACTTGGTGGGAGGGTGTTGCCTGCAAAGGGAGAGCAGAGGAGCAGCGGCCGGGAGACTCAGACCCCGGAGCTCTTCTCTGGAAGGAATTATTGATGATAAAACTGACAATTGCTCCCAGCTCAAGTGCAAGTCAATTGAAAATCTGCCGCTCCGTAGAAGTGTCAGCAGTGGTAGTGGGGTTTTTTATCCCTCTCCGTGGCACGAAGAAGAGGCTTTGGGGCAGAGCTGTCTGGCCAGAGCTGCCTCAGCGTCGGTTCTTTCTTGTGATGTGGGTTGTAGCAGAAGAGATACGAACGTACACTTCGCTGAACTTCCCAGCAGTAGCGGTGCGACTTCTGCACCCCTGCTGGCTGCGCAGTCCAGAAGAAACCATTCCAGGAGCTTCTGCAACCTCCCCGACGTGGTCAACCACAGGTCTGCCAGCAGCTTCAGCATCAACACTCCCGTGGCTGAGATCACCATGAAGCCAGACTGTTCCTCCAGCATTGGGTTGCGAAGGCCCAGTTTACTCAAGCTTTCTAGCTCCCCTGCAGGAGTCCAGGCTGCACCCAGTGTCAGTAGGCGCTGTTGTAGCTCTATGGACTTGTCCAACAAGTGTGCTGCCCCTGTTCAGTCTGTGTCCACTATCACACAGCGACCGAGTCCTGACCAAAGTAAGGCCATGTCTGCATGTGTGTCTGAGCTGCACTGTGGCTTCTGCGCTTTGCTTGTTTGGCATCTGCTTAAACTTTGAAAAGACGACCTTCTCTCTCCCCCGTCTTTCAGGGTTCAGCAGCTCCAGTCCAAGGGCCATAGGCTAGACTGCCCCTGTCTCAGTTCTTAACTAGAGCAAATAGTTTACTTTGTAATGTCACCTTGCTTCATGTTCAGGGTGTAAACAAGCCGCTGATTTAAAATGCATCCCATAACCAACTGTTTCCCAATTCGGTCCTCGTGGACTGTCTGGGAGGGAGCAAAAACGTGGGCTATCTAGAGGTCCCCGAGGACCAGGTTGAGAAACACTGCAAAAGCATTAAGGCTCTGGTTCTCAAGGACTGGATTTGCCTGATGTATTTATTTATTGATTGATTGACTGGATTGCTCTGCCTCCCTGGCCCCAACCAAAAGCATGTACATCTATTAATTATTTTTTTCTTATTTGTTTAGTTGCCCACTGTGTCTTAATCCACTCATTTTAAAGCTTTATTACCCTAAAATGAGTTTGTAACGTTTGCTAAGTTTTAAGCAAACTAATTCCTGATTGCCACATCACTGGACAACACATTTTTCTACAAGCTCATCCTGTTTGATAGAGAATTACTTCCTGGCCTCACAACCCCCCAGCATCCTTAGAGCTGTGAATCTGGTGCAGTTTCCATTTTGGGACAATCCCTTTAGGTCCATTCAGGGCAGTTTTTTTTTTTTTTTTTTTTTTTTAAGCAATATACCCCTATTAAAAATGCTCTTACTTATTCTGTTTCCATATGTTCTTAACATGCAGTGCTGTTTTCAAGATTCGAGTGTCATGCATTGTGAACAGTCAAGACTGATATGTAGTGTAATATTTACTGTAATTGTAATAATGCCTATTAGCAGTTCTGCTTTTTCCAACTAATCTAAACATGTATTTTGCCTTGCATGATTTAATTTGCTCTTGTTTGGACTTGGATCTCTTTATCTGTCATGTGACATAACTTTGCAGATCCAGAACACACACACACACTCTCTCTCTGTCTCTGTGGTGTGAAGGTCTCCTGCAGCCACAGCTGGAGCAGGTGGCCATCGAGGCCCTGCAGCTCTGCACCCTTCTCATTCCCCCCGTTCGTCGGCGTAAGCTGCAACTACTCATGCGCATGATCTCTCGCATGAGTCAGAACGTAGACATGCCCCGATTGCACAGCGCTCTAGGGACACGCACGCTGGTAGGGGCCCTGGATGTATCTTCTCCAAACATCATTTCTTAATGGAAGTTGCCCAAAGGAGATAGCATGGATTACTCCCTGCCGTGACCACGAGGTGTCACTGTTGTTACAGATGGTGCACACATTTTCCCGTTGTGTCCTCTGCTGTGAGGAGGAATTGGACCTGGACGAGCTACTGGCCACGAGACTGGTCTCCTTTTTGATGGATCACCATCAGGAGATCCTCCAGGTTCCAGTCTACCTGCAGAATGCAGTTCAGGATCACGTTGCATACCTCCGGAAAGTTCAGGTGGGGCACATGAGGGGTCACCTATAGAGCTGCAAACTCTTACATGTACTTCAGAAAATTCCAGTGTAGGCTGAAATTTATTAATTGTGTAAAATAACTAACTAGTAAGTCAGTCAGTTTTTTGGACTGATGGAATAGTGATACTTCATTTATCCCCATGGGTAAATCCTCTTTTCAGCTACCCTATCTTGCTCTCTATGACACAGACACACACAGGTGAGAGCAAGCTTGGGGTCACAACGCAGGGTCAGCCAGTAACTGCAGCGATCAAGGGTTAAGGGCCTTTTTCAGGGGTCCAACGGTGACATCAGTGTGTGGTGTTTGCGTGATCTCCCTATGTTGTGGGGTTTCCTTCGGGTACTCTGGGCTCCCCCGCAGTCCAAAAACAAGTTGTCTGTCTGTCTCTATGTGTGAATGTTCCCTGCGTTGGGTTGGCACCACCTCCTGGGTTGTTCCCTGCCTCGTGCCTGTAGCCTCTGGCATAAGCTCCAGATCCTCATGATCCTGCGTCAGACAAAGCAGGTGTAGAAGGTGGATGGATGTTCATTGCTCTTTCCCTTCCCTCTTCAGGTAACGTATCCTGGTGCGGATGCTGCTTCAGCTCTACCAACGTATTCATTCTGCAGACAGATAAGTGCTCAGGAGTTCGAAGAACAGAAGCTGACAATCTCTCAGGCAGCCATTGCCGAGCTGCTGGAAAGCATCATCAAGAACAAAAGCATGGCTGTGAAGGTGAAGAAGAAGAAACTTGTGCAGGTAAGAATCAAGAAAAAAAAAACATTAAAGGTGCAAACTTGATGTAATCTGAGCCTTGATCATTTAGTTTGGTTCCATCCTCAGTTCCAGAAGGAATACCCAGACATCTACAGCCGTCGTTTTCCCAGCACGGAGAGTGAGGCCCAGCTGTTTGTGGACAGGCCAAAGATCAAGCCGCCAATGCTGCTACATATAAAGAAAACGAAAGCGTTCAGTGTTCACAACTGAAGTCTTTCTGCTCCTTGCGAACTGCATTTTATTTTTGAAGAACCATCCACTAAATGAAGGAAACCGTAAGAGGATATTTAGTGTGCATGACTGTCATTATGTAAACGTAACCCGACGTTAACCCTCACCTTGGACATTTGATACACAATACGATACTTGACACATTTGTGTACAATAACTTATTTTCTGTTTCTTAATGCATCATTTTATCACCCTTTTTCGAAATGCTGAAGGATAAATGCTGTATATACTACAATGACTTGAAATCTGCACAAGACAAGAATTGTTACTTTATTTCCAAAAATGTTGTATGAGTTTCACAATCAGGTGCCATTTAATTATTTGGCGAACCAATCCGTGGTACTTGTATATTTGGGCAAATGTGAATAGCTTTATGCAATACTTTTGGCTAGTCTTTGTTGCCTGCTTTGTCTGTCTATTCTTTATCGCCTCTGAAAGAGACAATTTTGGTAAGGTACGACGCCCCCCCCCCAATTTTGAAATAAGTTGTTTATGTGTGAAAGAACAATGTTACTGATGTCAATTCTGTGCATTTTATGTTGTGTAAAATAAAACCAAGTAAACCTTTTAAAGTGAATATTGTTGGTTCTGTTTCATTGGTTAAGATTTCAAATCAATATGCAGAAGTGAAACAGATTCCCTGTAAGTATTAATGGTGTGTGAATGTGCCCTGTGACGATTTGGCGCCCCATCCTGGGTGGTCCCCTGCCTTATGCCGATGGTCTTTGGACCCTGAGTATGACAGGCAGTTACAGAAATTGGACGGAATGTGGAGAAATCATGCATATGTTTAATAGGAATAATATAAAATCATTATGAAACTTTATGAAACAAGCAATGAACTTAAATAGTATTTCCTACTAAACCCATATGTTATAATGTAAAGTTCATGTGAAAGTTTTATAGTTTTCCAATAGGCTTTTTGGTATGAATGTGGTCATAATCATACAAGGATGAGACACTGACTTGAAGTGAACATAGAAAGACATCCATCCATTCATTTTCCAATCCGCTTATCCTTACTGGGTCACGGGGGGTCCGGAGCCTATCCCGGAAGCAATGGGCACGAGGCAGGGAACAACCCAG
>JAODJX010000035.1:22333289-22344175 GCA_026776945.1 Isichthys henryi | reverse complement strand
CCTCCCTGCTGAGACTGCTGCCCCCGCGACCCGACCTCGGATTAAGCGGGAGATGATGGATGGATGGATGGATGAGGTAGCTCAAGGCTTCTGAATGTTAGCATTGTAAGCTTAATTGCGTCTCATGATGAATACGATTTCACAGGTACATATCTCGCTAATCTCAGTAACCACACCAATCTCTTTCTTATTTATATTTCTGACAATGATATTTAATCTATTCTATGAAAGCAGAAACCAAACAGTTAGCCATCTAGGTTTCTGCTCTTGTTTAATTGCTATTTTTCACCAGTTATTCAGTTTGCAGTGTAGTGTCGAGCACAGTAACGTCAGACATAATCGATCTGCTGTTCATTCACCTTCAATCATAAGAAGGTAATATATGCATTGCAATAAATTAAATGCATTGTTTTCATGTGTTTATATTGCATTATTGCAACAAGTAAATAGCCTGTTTTACTAAAGGGCTATTGGCTAAGACACAAAAACAAGTTAAATAGGCTGGAGAATGGAGAGAGGAACTTCATGTGTCCTAGTTTTCATCAGTCTTTATTGTAATTTATAAATTTTAAAATGTTAGATTTTCAATATTTCTAATTTTTACGTTACATTAATTTTCACTTTTCATGACCTATCGACTTGTAATCTGCATGCATTCTTAGTGTTTATTGTTTAAGTTTACAACTTAGTGTTAATACAGTACACTGTACAATTTATTGCAAATAAACCATTATTACATGTTCTATGTTCTTGAGCATAAAATTGTCTAATTGGTAAATATACTGTGTATAACAGCATCCGTCTTGTGATATAAACTAAAATGTAGATGGGCGACCTATAAACATTACACAATTATGAAATAATTTGGCACACATTAACTTTTGACCACATGGAAGAACTTTGGAGGGTGAGAGTAAAGAATTTATGATTTTCTTTCTCTCATAGTACCTAAGTGACACCCTATTCCAGCATGTGGTTTGGTTTCACCTGAAAGGCTGAGCAGCCTATGAGCCCATTAAGGGTTAATGGGTCATAAAACAACCTACAAAATCTTTGAGGGACTGACATTCGCCTATATCACAAGTTCATCATGGTTTACCAAATTATTCTCTTAGTAATTATTACTAAAGCAGACCTGCCATTAATAACAAAACACTCATTATACTGAACAAAATCCATGAAAGATTTTCAAGCAAAATGCATATTTAATATCATCTTGATGACATTTACCCCATAGCTATCAAAATTTGGCACCAAATGACCAGGCGTTTTTCAATACTCAATGGCATCTAAGCAATTTGGTCGGTGCCAAAAAAGTACCAATCTTTAGTACTCATCACCATCTGGTCTTACTTTCAGATCAATCTGCCAGCCAGACAGTTGATGACGTAGCACGTGCTATAATCTGAAATATGAGGCTATGTATGGGTTGAGGTATCATGTCGGCCAATCCTCTGACAGGCTCCCAGAAAAAGCTTTGATCAGTAAGGTTTACCTTTCTAGTATCTTGGGGCAGAATCACACCATCATCCCAAAGTCTTCCAGTTGAAAAGAAAGCAGAACTTTCCTCATCTAACCTAAAGAAAGAATGAACATTTGCATCAATACATGTAACATTCTCTAGACAGCAAAAACATCTCGTTGTCCTGATTCACACAAACATCCCAAAGGCACTTCTGGTGGAACAGGGCTCACATGTCATCGATGCTCTGGATCTCATCTTGCTCTTCAAGCAGAGCTCCAGAATGCCCAGGCGCCACCAGTGACACCCTGGCATTGGGCCACAGGAACAAGAAGTTGGGGTCAAAGGATCTGCCACACTAAAATAAAAGCAGAAGGGCATCTGAAGTCGAAGGCGGCCATGGTGATGAAAGAGTCTGCTTAGATACACAGTTAATGTTTACTGTATATGTAAAAACAGATAATGGATTCATATCACACGTCACTACCATGGCATAACTCTCAGGTCCATGACACCCTCCAATGACCACGGTGATCTTTGGTATGGAGGAGCATGCTATGGCTGACATCATAGAGCTCTGGGCCTTCAGCCGGTTGGTGTTGAACCCCGCCTGCAGCAGAAATCATAATCTCACTACAGGCTTAGCAAACTTTAGGGTTTTGGTGAACATGTCGGGAAAGATGCATTTGGAAATCGTGCTGCACTGGGCGAAAAAAGAAATCACACTTTCCTTGCAGAAGCACTAAGACAAGAGGTTTATGGGTAAATCTCTGGTAGACCTGCTGGTCGCGTGCAATAGGACCAGATCAGATTAAATAGAACAGTCGGGATTTGTGACGGATTTGTTTCTAAAGAAGTTAACCAGGAAAAGTCACCAGGTAAAGGCAACATTGTTCATCAGAAAATATTCATTTCTGCTCAGGAACCTGGAGTCTATTTACAGGACCTGCTGCTCTGAAAAGAGCCAGCCGTTAGGGGTAATAGACGTGTGGAAAGCTTTCGAAATAAACAGAGGTTTAAAACCAAGGATTTGCTGTGAGGCATTTCTCTGTTCAGGTCATAGGATCAGGATGTTCTGCTGTGACCTAAACTGAACTGCTTGAATAAATGGAGAATTGCAGCATTTACTGAGCACCCAAAGGTACTAAATACATCGGAAAGATATTGGGGCAGTACCTGGGCTGCCGTCAGAGTGTGGGCCAGACCTGGAGGCGTGTTCTGCAGGAATATTATGGGAATATCTCGCTGGTCGCAGAGCTGAACAAAGTGGCTTCCTTTCAGCGCTGCTTCATACCTCAGCTCTCCATTGTTCGCCACAATGCCAATGAGATGTCTGGGGGGGAAAAAATTTATTAAAATAAATAAGTAAATAATCATACATGTTACACACAGCTTTTTCAAGTTTGACTTGTACATTTTGAATAGTAAGTGTTACAGTTTGGTTAGATAGTAAATGACCATTGAATTCTCCGCCTAATCCTTTTCTGTCTATTCCTCCTTACTCTATTCTTTATTCCATCTATGGTGGAATAAATTCATCACATCAGAACATTCCTGCACCATAGCAACCAACTATTCAAAGGAAACGCTTTTTTTTTTTTTTTTTTAAAAGAAAGCCAGTACAGAGCTGTTATTGTTTTCAATGTACATGTTTTCCGTTAGAGGGTGATTATAATTAAAAAAAGTCAATGTTGTTGTCTAAAATGTTTGACGAAGGCATCTTTAAATGAGCTTCATGTTGGTATAAATCTATAAGATTGTGGCTGTCAAAGTGTGTCAGCTGTTAATCCTAAATGCTTCCACTTTGCAATAATACCATTTACTGCTGACCGTGGAATATCTAGCAGGGAAGAAATTTCACAAACTGACTTATTGCAATAGTTGCTTCCTATGACTGTACCATGCTTGAATTCACTGAGCTTTTCAGAATGACCCATTCTTTCACAAATGTTTGTAAACCTGACTGCATGGCCAGGTGCTTGATTTTATTCACCTGTGGCAATGGGTCTGAATGAAACCCCCGAATTCATTGGTTAAGAGATGTGTTCATATAGTGTATTTTTTATTTATTTATTTTTTTAACTCGACCACTAGTATTCCACGTTTGGATAATCAATACCTCATAGATTTATTAACTAACAACTAATCTAATTGATTGATTGAGCTATAGTAAAATTTAAGGAATATATGGAATGGCAGGGCTGCCCCTGAGGAGAGATTTGGGGACTGAAGCGGTGTTCATCCAGCCATCCAACTATTCTTGTTTTTTAATTGTGTTACTCTTCATAAGAATGTGTTATAATGTTAAATTGGGTTTATTTTCCTAAGCAGTTATTAGGAAATTATGAAATTAGGAAACTGAAATGTTCAGTTATTGCCCAGATAAATAACTTTAAACTTTGACTATTTAAGAGTTAACAGTATGGTACATGTCCAAGTGAGAAGGAAAAGAAAAAACATCCTTACATTTTAAATAATGATCTATTTTACCTAACAAATTAACTCGTATATTTAACCAGCAGATAATGATGTAAAATAAAGTTTGCCTGTAAACATTTAATTAGCATAATTCCTGTAATCAGTGATGAACTCATAACAGAGCTGTGGAATTTCTATGCAAATAAACACAAAACTGGCAACTCAATGTGCAGACCGTCCCTCCAGCAAAAACATCACAGGAATCATGAAACGACTCCATCTAAAACCCTAGGAATGAAAGGTACCGCACCCCAAACGCATCAGTCCCCTATGTACTGAAAATGAAACTCTCACCTATTACAGACAAACTCACTCAGCCACTATAATCATATGCAAAAGCTACAGGACAGCTAATGCTATTATATACATTCTTGCTTCCATTTTGAAAATAAAATATTTGCACTTATGTGGCTCTTCCTAGACAGGGTGATGCAGGTGGTAAAAGCCTACAGAACTTACCCTTCAATTCTGCCAAATCCAGCAACGAGTGTCGTTCCGTAGCGAGCTTTGAATTCCTGAAACCGGCTGCCATCAGTCAGGCGGCTTAGAATCTAAATGTGATAGGAGGGGTGTTATGAAAAATCAGTGTACCGCCTTCCTGTGTTGGAAGACTGGTACATCACTTACATACCAGCCTGACATCCAAGCAGTGGCTGTAATCTTTCGGAGCCAAACCTCTCAGCTCCTCAGCACAATAAAGTGGTTGCTCCACGCCGACGTCATTGCCACCGGGAAGCTCATAATTAAGCGTGGAGATGATGTTTCTGGTGCATTCGTAAGCCTCAGTCTCCATTTGGGCAAAGTAGTCCACGCAGCCACTCACTCTGGAATATCACAAATGATCACTAAAGCCGCAGATTTCCTCTTCATCTGAACAAAACCTTATAAGAGAAATTTATTTATCCAGTATGACTCATATGCGCATGACCTATCGGAGTCTGTCAAAAAGCTCATAATCAAGTGGATATAAATCAGAGAATTTAAATGGCATGATTTGCTAAGAACTCAGCATTCATGTGTTCTGTACAGTAACACTTTATAAAAGTTTATAAAAGGGACAGCAGACTCTTGTGTAGGGTGTTGGTGTGTTCCTGTATAATGTTAACTACATGCTTTGATGTGATTGGGTCACTTCACAAATAATAAATCCCTCAATATCCCATTATAAAACATGTTGGCTTAATAGAGGCTATATAATAGGCTGGGAGCACAGAGAAAAGAAAAAAAAATGCTGAGAAATGGAATCAGAGGGGAGAGAAGAGGACGAAGATCCCGGTTGGTCAACAACAACCTGACTGTTTAGAAACACGAGTAAAAACTTAGATAAGTAAATTCTTTACATGTAAAGTGAGTATGAAGACACAGCAAAGGCTTTGTGCATGTGATGAATGTGCTTATCCAGATGCTCACTTACTCAGCATGCAAATGGGCCCCTCCCAGATCCTCTGCAGAAACCTCCTCACTGGTGGCTGCCTTAACTAGCGGCGGTCCCCCTAAGAAAACGGTCCCGATCCCGTGCACCATGACGGCCTCCTCAGCCATTGTGGGTACATAGGCGCCACCTGCTGTGCAGGACCCACAAACTACAGCTACCTACAGATCACAGATACACATTAGAAGTGCAGCTCACATGACATGGGAAATACAGAGTGTGAAACAGGGCACGCCCTGGGCACAAGGCCAGACCCTCACATGGCACACATGCGTGTACATGCTAAGGGGCCATTTAAAAATCGCAATTCACAAAAGACGACCTCCAGGAAACCCACATAAACACAGGAGAATGAGGAGACTGGGTTAGGGGCCGGAACCAAACACATAACCCCGGAGCTATGAGGCCACAATTCACAGTGGATAAAGATAAATCAATAAATCATTATTCACATGCATGTAAACACGCAGAATTTTATTGCTGAAATGTACATTGTGCTGATTTTAACTGTACCTGCGGGACCTTCATGGCAGACATCACTGCTTCATTGTAAAAAGTACGGCCGCCGTGGTTCTTGTCAGGAAAGATGTCTGACTGGTAAACAAATACAAAGTCACCATCCTCTAAGAACTGCAGTATAAAGGAACCACGACAAACCACAAATGCAGAAATTTGCCGTGGTTCTTCGGTACCTGAAGAGGTAGGAAGGCGCCACCGCTGTCGACCAAGTAGATGCAGGGCAGGCGGTTCTGGATGGCCACCTCCTGAGCTCGAAGCTGTTTCTTCACTGAGATGGGGTACGCCGTGCCCCCCTTCACCGTGGCATCGTTGGCAACGAACACGCACCACAAGCCACAAACTTTACCAATGCCTGCCCGAGGCACACAGAACAACAAAGGTATCCGCTTTCAGTACTGAACTATGGACATGCAATGTAAAAGATTCAGAAATTGTTTTATTTCAATTACGTAATTTTTCAATTCCAAAGGCTTCACTCTATTTAGTGTTGCAAGCTGGGGAACTTCAATTGTACACTTGAAGCCCCCTCCCATGATTTTTACAACAATGAATATGAATGGACTTCTTTGTAAATGATGCCTAATCAGACTAGGATTTCTTGTTAACTGGCTTAGGTAAATCAACTTACATTTATTCTAATGTTAGATGGATGGTGAGATTAGAAGTCTCTAAATTTCATAATTAATTAAAAATATTTTGTAAGATGTAGTATAGTCTCCATGCCTTCACGTCTATGTCCAGGCATATACACAGGAGAATGAGGAGACTGGGTTAGGGGCCGGAACCAAACACATAACCCCGGAGCTATGAGGCCACAATTCACAGCGGATAAAGATAAATCAATAAATCATTATTCACAAAAGATGCCAAAAGATGAACGTTACCAGTTACGCAGCCAGCTGACGGGATGTCCCCATAGGGCAAGCCCAGGCCGGCAAAGGGGGAGAGCTCCAGAAAGTCCTTCCCATCCAGCAGCAGGCCGAGTCGGTCCCTCACCAGCAGTTTCTTGTTCCTTTGAGTATGGCGAGCTATTGCATTATCACCACCTCCCTTTCGTACCTTCTCTGCACACGCCATGTACCTATCAAAAACCCCAGGCAAGAGGTAACAAACAAGCAGCGGGTGAGGAGGTGCCTGCAAGGGCTGCTCCAGTGTGATTATATAACCGTAACTCAATTTGTCACTGTTTAGAAAGAAGAAAGCAGAAATTTCACCAGGTTGCACGAAGTTACCACCACTCACTGTGAGTGATTCAAAGGGAAATCAGAAATTCATTAGGTCACCCCGTAAATCAGAAACTTATCAGCAAATCAGAACGTCGCAGTTTTATCATAAGCAGTTATGAGTTTGGGCCAGTTCACCCCAAAACTGAAAAAAAAAAATCTGTTTTAGAGATATGTCTAATGGTGTTTAATGATGCACATGATGGGGATATCACACCTACTTCACATGGCACCTCACGCTGTTTCGCAGGTTCGCCTCGTACACATGCCGGTGGATAGGCTGTAGTTCCCCAAGCAGGACCGGGAAAGCGCCGATCGGACGTCCCCCGGCGCACCCGGTGCTCATCGAGCTGATGGACATCAGCCTACGGAGCCGACCTTGGACTAACTGGGTGAAAGGCTGCGGCATGTCGGCGTGCGCCGATAGCCGACCCCCGCACACATCGCCCCGCTGCAGGGCGGAATGGACATATGCGGAGCATAGTGCAGCCTCGGCTTTCACTGTCCTGCAAAGTTAACCAGCTAGTCAATGGCTCTCTTCAAACACGCTATTTATAATACTGTTTAGGTTAAACGGGGACAGTAATTTTCTCCAAAACAATAGGGAAACCATTTATTAAGTCTAAAAAGGCCTCCTAGCTCCCCAGAACAACATAACTCCTCATCCGTCAGACTGGAAATACTTCTAAATTCTGTGCAGGTATTGATTTCGTAGGCTATACACTATGTTTTCTTTAATTTATTAATCAGTCATGCCATATATACGGCATGTAGAGCGACTTAATGAAGTTAAGTGCTTAACAAACTAAATACGACGATATAATGTTACAATAAATTTTAATTTATGCCTTTGATGGGGGCTACATTTCCTACCTTGAGATACTTCTGTACATGACTTGTCGGCCTGCCCAGTGAGACACTAAACCGAACTAGTTACCAGAGAGAAGAACGAGCAACTGCAGTGTTACAGTAAAGCGACTCCGGGGGAAACAAGATTACGGAACCATTAAACGAACGAGATGGACGGAGATATCACATCTATCCCCATCCCTATCCGCATCCATCCCCGCGAGCATTTTGAACCGTCCCTACACAATCCCTGCGTCTAAATCCAGAACATTTTTATTACAAAGTGCATTAACATAATGCATGTTTTGACCACAAGATATTAGGCCCTGTTCTCACCCGGTTTTAACATGAATCTCTGTTTCCGTCTCGACTGACCGCTTGTAATCGGATTCCCGCAACTTGTTTAAATTAGCACGTGAATCACTTCTATATGCAGAATCTGCCAAGCATTAAAGGATGTAGAATAAGAAATCAAAAGCTATTGGCGCATTCCAGGGTGAACAAAATGCGTATGAGGTTTCTAATGAACGTAAAATAAAATAAGTTGTCCTTTTATTTCTAAATAATAAAGGGTATAATCTTTCTTAATAACGTTTATCTTCAGAGTATAATCTTTAAATTGTCTGTCGTAATGACGTCATTATAAAATAATATTTTTCAGGATGTAAATGTGATTTCTTAAATAATTCAAACCATGTTTCACAAGTTCAACTTTTACGTTGTATGCATGCATTTTTACACCGCGTCAATGGGTTCATTCTTACATAAACGCTTTAATTTTGCGTTCATGTAATTTTTACCGGCAGGTTTAATTTAAACAACATTAATAAAGGGTGGAGCAGCTTTGACATAAGGAAGCTTCATCAAATTACACATTAAATATATGATCTTTGAAAATTTCAAAACATCCTTATTAAATCACTTCTTACACAATTTATCTTTCCCGAATTTGGGCGGAACAATTCTCCTGAATTGATGGACTACGTTTCCATGCGAAAGGCTCGAGACAGTCCGATATTAAACCAACTTCCCAGTATATTTAAACTATGAGAAGCTGTTGTGTGAACTGGAGATTCAGGATGTGCCATCGGACATCTGGAATTGTACTAAAACTGGGCTCCAGGATCACTTTATCTCATCCAAGGTAATTTCTGAAGTAGGGACTCTGTTACCTGTTACCAAATAATAGCCAGTGAGAGGGATGAGACGACTGTTCTGGCCACCCTAAATGCTGCAGGACAGTATGGTCCCCTCTTCATAATCTGGACAGGGGAAACGGCCCAGGGCAGAGTGGCTGTTTGGGGCTCCAAACAATTGTATGGTGAAAGTGACTGACAATGGTTGGATAAACTGTGACCTGTTCTTAGAGTGGGGTAGACAGTTTATGACCATGCTCCAAAATGATGACCTACGACCACATGTGCTATTGCTTGATGGACACAGCGGCCATGTTTTCAATATGGACTTCCTCATGCTAATGCTAATGGCCTCATGCTAATGAAGAACAGTGTGCATGTAGTATGTTTTCCACCTCACACCGCACATATTTTACAGCCAGCAGATCAGTCGGTCTTCAAAGGCTTAACACATAATTGTAACCTGGAGGGCCAAAATATGACCAGGCAGACCGGAACATGGGAAGAAACAGCAATTGTACAGACTGCTCAAGCTAGATTTAGAGAGAGTGGTATTTACCCAGTCAACTTAAATGCCATCAATCCCTCTCAATTTGCCCAAAGCATGACCACAGAGCAGGTAATAGATTGTACGTGCAACACCATTTACCATCGTACCCAGCACTCATTTCACTGTCCTCCACCAAGCTCTCCTCAGCACTTATCACCACCAAGCACTGCTTCTCCCAGTGGAAAGAAGATGTTAACAACACCCCTATCACCCATTAGTGAAGTTGACGTGGGAACTGCAGGAACCACCTTTCTAAACTTTATCACAATACCAACCGGTGAAAGGTCCACTGTAAGAAACAGGGTACTATCTTACAACTTGACAAGCACAGAGCACTTTGCCTTCATCAGTAAAAAGGTTGAAGCAAAGGCAGTGTTGAAGTCCAAGGCCATAGCCATTAACAAGAAAAAATATAAGCAAACCAAACCACAGAAAACAACACAGGTCCCATGTGCTGTGTACAGGGGGGTATATGGAGAGAAATATGATTCCAAGTATACAGAGGAATGGATTGGCTGTGTAGTTTGCCGTAGATAGCTTCACCACAGCTGTGGGGAAGAAAATGGTATCATTGATGGTGAAGATTCCTTCACATTCAAAGACTGCTTTTAGGATCTGCAAGGCACAGTAAAAGGCGGAGAAGGTTGAAGTTCAGTTTATGTTTATTGAAGAAGCATGCAAAAAAATTGTTACTGTTATATTTTAAAAACTTGACACAATGAAATATGAAGTTTTATAATAAAATATATTATTTATTGTTTCTACTGTTAGTGAAAGCTTTGCATTTAATGGATTTAAGTATTTTCAATGACTATTTTTGATTAAAAATTAAATTTATCAACAGTTAATGTTCAGCTGTCCCTTGAGTTGTTTTGTCTATTAAACTCGCAAAACCCTTTGGAAAATTATTAAATATTTATGTATTAAATAAACGCCTGTCCCACATTTCCTGAAATGCGTCCCACTTTATCTTTCAGGTGCAGGGAGTGTATAGACCTGTATCAATTTCATTTTTTTCTTTAGATGTGATAAGGAGACATCTTAAGGACTGCAGAAAGGTATCAGATGTGGGTTAATAACTTTTCGGTTAATGCTTCAATGGGCACTAGCAATCAAAACGGCAAAAAGTGTCCCACTTCACCTGAATTCACCCTATGTACGTGTCATGCCCTGCTCGTTCCGATCCTCGTGTGTGCCACGCCCCCTGGTTACCCACTTGTGATTCCCCGATTGTCTC
>JAODJX010000035.1:22272739-22287717 GCA_026776945.1 Isichthys henryi | reverse complement strand
TGTGAGTGAATGGTGTGTGAGTGTGCCCTGTGATGGGCTGGCCCCCCATCCAGGGTTGTTCCCTGCCTCGTGCCCATCGCTTCCCGGGATAGGCTCCGGACCCCCCGCAACCCAGTAGGATAAGCGGTTTGGAAAATGGATGACTTCAAAATTTATGCCATGTGTTAGTGCGATAAATTTCCCACCGGTACTGTATATATTATATAAATATTGTCACACCCTGCATTCCTTTCCCCTCGTTCTCTCCATTATGTAGCTCTAATGAGCCACACCTGTTACTTGTTTAATCTTGCCCTTCTGTGGATCACCCCAGGTGCCCCTCGTCTGCTCCCTCGTCAGTGGTGTATATAGTGCATCCCTGTCTTGAGCTCCCCAGTCCAGCCATTAAAAATCAGGTGGTGTGCACTGCCCCCCAGTCCATTGCTTAAACCACACTTTATTAAACATGCCGGTCTTATTTATTTGTGTATTTATTGGTTCTTTTACTCTACCCTTTCCACTTTCAGTGGTGTAATTGAAATCCTACACACACACAAATACACACAAACAGGTCTGTAATTATATCTTTGTGGTAACTCTCTATTCATTTCTATGGGGAAAACTCTTATTACAACATACAATAGGTTTTTAATCACATTGTGAGGGATATTTGGTCCCCACAATGTAATATAAACCTAATCCACACACACACACACACACACACACACCCAGGAACTATTTTGTTATCATTTTAAACTTTATTTACATAGATGTTTTTTTGAAGTCATCAAAATGTGTGTTAGCTTATATATCGATTAAGTCTATTTCTTGACCAGCCTGAAGGAAACAGCACTTTTTGAACTGTAAACTTCTCTGTACATTTTGGTGTCTGGCTGTCAATTTCAGGGCTAAGCCCCAGAGTGGAAATTAGTTCACCTTTGTGAGGGAATATTGCTGAGATTTAATTATAATTTACTATTTTAAAATGATCATATTATCCATCTATCTAATTTCCGTAATCGCTTATCCAGTCATGCTTATCCTGGAGCCTATTTTAGGAAGCATGGGATAGAATGAGCAAGGGGATTGTGGGAGAAAATAAGAGAGGGCCAGAGTAGCCAGAGGGATCGAACCCGCAGCCCTAGAGCAGTGGGCCATACTATACACAAAATAAACTTTTTTTGATTGAGGTAAATAAATTAGTGACCGAGGTTATTTTTATACAATTCGGTTCAGTTCTGTTTCAGCTTCACTTAAAGAACAAATAAGAGCATAAAATAAAAATATGTCTGAAAAGCTTTTATAAAAAAGAGCAGTAAAATATGGTATCAAGAGCTATGGTGATTTTATGCCGATGTCTGGCTCGGTATGGTACGCAGAATAATTCAGCCTTTTCATCGTTTGATCTGCGAGACTGTCACATGACTGTGAAAGATTGCTCTCTCTCGCCAGCGTCCATTCACAGGCAGGTGATAAGGGCTTTGGTGTTGATCCAGGACGTGCCTGACTCACTAGATGGTAAGCTCCCGAAAGAACTGACACATTACTCCAGCGGAGTGAACACAGACACACTTTAACACTCGGTGCTGGATTTGCCCCTATTCCAAAATATGGGGAAAGATGATGACCCCACAAACCAGGCTAATGTCTAGCTAAATTTTACCTATAGTATTGAACTTGGCTTCACTTTAAGGTATTTTATCTGTGTTATATTCTATAGCTTCTAAAGCAATCAGATTACATCGTTTTTTTTCAACAATAAGCAGGGAAACCTATTGCAGACTCTCAGTTAGTTGACCAGGTCTTGGCCATTAGGAGATGAAAAATGAAAAATTGACTTACACAGGAAAGAAGCAGAAGGAACGTGGCTGAAGCTTGCATTGTCAGAGGTGGACAGGTGCAGCGTCTCTAATGCGCCCAGAGAATGCTAAAACAGAGCCCACTCTGGATCAGAACCAGCGCCTTGACACTTCTCACGTTCAGAGGCCATTGTAGAGGAGACAGTCTGCAAAGATATCCGTCAAGGGCTCCCAGAACGCATCCACAAGGCTAGGTTTCCAATGGCCCCTGTTAAGTCTCGGAAAAAGGTCCAAAAACCTAACCCCCCACTTTCACACCGTAATTCTCTGTGTATAGGTTGCTTAAAATATTCACCACAAGTACTTATATTGTGCGATTCCTTTTTTTTCCCCTTTAAACCAAATTCTCTGTTGTTCAGTATGAGGTGTTCTTGCTTTTTTCCTTACTGTCTGTCACTGTGAAGACAGAAGACAGAGTGGGAAAGGTTTTTATACATCATGAAAGAGGACTGGTTACCCACAATGCAGTGGGTTGGCTGGGGAATGTCGTCATATCTCACCCAGATGCCGCTCACACGCAGGGGTCTTTACACACACATGCAAAGGCAGACCAGCCATTATTACCTTATTACCTGCAATTCATCTTTGTCAACCATTATCACTTCATAGCAGCACCTTTTTGATTAAAGCCATTTATTCAAGTCATAAAACATGCAAAAGACACTATAGTTACAAATCTATAAATGTTAACATTAACCTTTCTTCAGGATACTCCAAATATGGTCCAAATATTCATACACACATACACACACGGTACATAAATGTATATGTCTTATATATATATAAGATGGGACGGTTAGGGCAATTCCAAGGTTCTAGTATCACAGGGGCCCTAAAATTTGGGAACATAATCAGATTGATCTGAGTTGTGGGCCCAGTATAACATGCTTCTGTAGGGTACAAAATCTCTAACTGCATCCCTAATTGCATGTGCCAAAGAAGGAAGTGGGAGAATTGAACTAATTATTATTTAGTGCGTTGTTTGATACTTAGGAAATAACTGAATATTTGCAGGATTCAGTGGCATTAAAGGTTCAGGGCTGGTGCGCCTGGGTGATGGGCCTAACTTAATATGCTTCAGTAACCACATCCAGCTTTATAAATTTGATGGGCCATACCCTCTTCTAGTGAGTTCCGTTTGCTATGCCATATCTGCATATTGCCCCCTACTTCTGAGGATACCTTAGAAGTGACTTCACTCCTGTCTCCCCCCTTTTTCCTGGGTAGAGTACTGAAGGTTGTGTCAGCAGTGAGGAATGTCACGTAGAGGTTACAAAAGCAGTTGCCTTATGGGTAGGGGTGTGTGGAGAAGCTGGGCAGCCCTGCCTGTCAGAGCGGGGGCCCCTGAGTGCATCTCCATAGGCACAACTGCACCAAAGTTACTGGAAAAGGAATGAGGGGATGCGAAGGCCTATAATCAAAAGACTCCCCTTCCGTAAATACATGACTGCTGACTTCATCAACTCTAAAAATCCCAGTATAGAACGACGGGAAACTCTGTCAGACCACTAATTGATTTTTAATACCATTGGGAGCTGTGTGTCTCTGCACAAGCTCCTTCTGAATAGCAGCCATAAATTCCCACTTTGCAAAGCTCACAATGTACAGCTTTTGTGGAAACTAGGTCATGGAGGTGCTGATTCAGTGCTGCAGTCATTTGGAGGCTGAACTTTTGTGGTGTTTAACAGCTATTATGTTAATTGTCCATCAATCTCTGCTTATTCATGTTCAGCATACACTAAATTCTTTAAACAGTTCCCCCAACACATTATATAATTTTGTATTTTTTTGATTGATACACCTGTGACTGGGACATCAATACACTTGCTTTGTTGCTTGTCTCATACTGCTGTGAAAACTCACATATCAAAGTGCTCAGTGTCGGACCTTGTTTATATATAGTAACTAATTAGCATTTAATGTAATATTACTTACTTCTGCATGTAACTACGTTTGCAATTCCAGTTTAGTCTTTTTTGTGTGGTGTTTCCATTGCAGTTTGTTCACTGCCATACATAGTGTAAGATTTAGTATATGTTCAAATATTTATTTCGATGTTTGTGTTCAATAATGTACAGTATTTGGGTCCAGAGTGTTGATAAAACTGCCTGTTGCTAATCAGATCCAATCAGATTCATTCCTTTTTTTTTTTTGCAGAATCAGTTAACTTTCTGTCTCTGACTCAAGGTGCAGTTCAACCGGAACTTAAAGTGTGATTGTGCCTGAACTGGAATAAAATGTATTGAGGACATTAAAGGTGAGTCATATGACTGAGAGGTGTGATGGAACTAAATTCTATAGTAGGGATTGTACTGTAACTGGGGTTTGGGCTGGGAGGAGTAGCTTACTGGCGAAGAGTTTTTAACCCACATGGCATATTAATAACAACAAATAATCTCATTTAAAAAGGGTTACAGTGATGATACTTTTAGTTGAACTGAACTGCATGAAAAGTACCATTCTCCTATAAACCTTGACTGACCTCAGTATGGACTTTCTCCTTTCAGTCTAACTTCACAGCTCTCTGTAAAGTCTTTCAGGAGGATGACAAATTTACCTTCACCATAACAGCGTGACACCTAACGTTCAAGTTCATGACTCTTGCTAACACTATGCATGTAACATTATTTTTAAAGACGCAACCTTTAATATGAATACACGTCAAGAACAGAATGAAAAAAAGCAGTTGCCTTATGGGTAGGAGTGTGTGGAGAAGCTGGGCAGACATTGATATAACAATTCATCATATCCTTTCTAAATAAAAGTCTAGCATTTATAGCCAACAGACATATGTTTTGGTTCCAATTTAATTATGGGAATTAATTAGTCATGAAAATTAATTAGTGAGCCAAATTCAATAAAAATTTAATTACAAGCTCACATCAAACAAGCTGCTTCTTTGAGGCGCTGTTTTTGCCGTCAATAGGTGCATCAATGTATAGATACAATAACAGTACGACCTAATAGATTGAATACATCTGCTTGAAACCATATTTTAATGTATTCTTTGAACTGTAGACACTTTTTAATACTTAAAACAGTACTTCATTGTATGATATATGCACTTATACAAAAAGGCAATCACTGCATTTCGAAAATTCAAGATGGAAGTCATAATCGTAAATATCTTTAAAGTAAATGGACTGCATTTATATGGCACTTTTCTACTCCTATGAGTACTCAAGGCACTTTACAATGCATGGCTCACATACACTGGTGGCAGAGGCTGCCATGCAAGGTATCAACCTGCACACCGCGAGCAATTTGGGGTTTAGTGTCTTGCTCAAGGACACTTTGATGGGGTCAGGAGGAACCAGGGCTCCAACCTGCAATTCTCCAGTTGCCAAACAATAGCACTACCACAGTTATTTAAATGCAGAGTCATGTACTTCAGGTCCAGAGAGTAAAAGTCCAGACCAAGATTTTGTTTCAACCAGCCAGTTGAGCATAAAGAGTCACAGTCACAGAGTATTGAACTGGTAGGTTGAAACAAAAATCCTGGTCTGGACTTTTACTCTCTGGACTCAAATTACCCAACTCTGTTTAAATTCCAACTGTCTGAATTACTGGCACTCATGAAGGTCAAACAAGAACAAGAAATCCTGTTAAATGTTGGTGATCTTCACCAAATACAGAGAGATCTCAACTAGCATGCCTACAATTACCTTCTTCAGAGTTATGCCATCACACCAGTATTGCGTTGAAGCAGCCTTTCAATCGTTGGTAACATCTTAAAAACCTACATTAAAATAGTGAGAGAATTATCTGCTAAAACTTCAGGAAAACTCCAGCTGATTACTTCACATACCCTGGCCCAAGTCCTCAACCCCAGAGAACTTGTATGGGATAACCTGGGTAGCAGAACCAGATCAAAACAACCCACAAGCACCCCAAACTTGTAGGAATGAATGCAGCAGAGGCCAGAAGATATGTTGGGTGATTTCCTACTGAAACTCATGTTTGTGGAACTCGTAGCAAGGCAATCGGTGGCCATTTTGAAGAACATTATTACTCATTTTGTTCTGTTTTGTATATTGAATTGCATATTTTCATTTTAAAGTAAGACATAAGATTGCATGATACCTCTATTATTCCACATCATTATTACTCCAGAACTGATTTACAGTCACTTACATTATGTAACATTTCATATTTCAAGTGTGGTTAAAGGATCCTGCAGACCACATGTGGGAACTTCTCAGCCAGAAATACCTTTTGAGGCTTACAGGTCTGTGCAAACTTGCTTGTTTGCATAACATGTTAGGTCTGGAATGTGAATAATGTTGTCTAGAAAGTTAATGTTTGAATTATGAGATCCGTTAGGGATGAAAATTCACTAAGTGATAAATTTTATAAAGTCTTGTTGAAAAGGATGTACACCCAAATATGCACAACAAAACCACTTAAACAGATAACTTTTTAAGTACTTTCCTAAATGTGTACCACGGATCTGTCTCACTATTTCAATCAGCTAAGTGCTCCTTACTGTCAAACTTAACATTAATAAAATCCAAAGTATAAAGGGCACTAATCATCTAAAGATCCAGAACCCGGACCTTTTATGAAAACTATGAAAAGAAAAGCACAGGAGGGACTGGAGATGGAGTAAAGAAAGATGTTAGCAAGTGATGCTGTCTAACATTGCTTGTGGGCAAGTGTATGACCTTGTCTGGCTGGAGAGAGCAACTCCAAAGGAAATGCAGACTGGACTTGACCAAACAAAACTGCAGAACAATGGGAACAGGAGTGTGCTGGACGGTCCCAGATGCCAGGCCGCTCATAGACACCTCAGAGACCATTTTAATAAAAAATATTGATGATCAAAAACGTGGAAAATGCAGATGCTCGGTCTGATTAATCTCTGGTGTTCTATACCAGCCACACCTATTTAACAGACACACTCATCCCAAAATATGTACATACAACCATTGCGCAAAAATAGATTCAAGTGAAAACTAAACATTACTGCTACATCAAATGAAAAATAAACTTTTTTCAATAACCTTACTTATAAATCACATACATTCACTCCTATTAAAAACCACTCATCAATCACTAATCACTCATCAATCATTGAGGCTGTAATACGTCATGACTGTTTGTGCAACATGAGTCTCTCGTGCTCAGAACACTGTGTGCAGTAAGAAGCACGTCTTTCCAAAGCGCAGGTGTCATTTTATTAAAGAACAGTAATAATTTTGATAGGTTCTTTACACAGAGAAATGTAAAACATGTTTCCTTCACAAAACAAAGTGTCATTTATTTTTGTCAAAGATATAGACAGGCATCTATTTTGGAATATAAACAGTGAAATGATTGATACGGGTAAACTTATTCAAACCAGAGTCAGGTGCAACATAAAACCGTTCACAAAACTGTGACCTCATATAAAACATTTACCAAATACTTCTAATTCAAACATTTTAGAAACATCCACAAAAACAAAGTACGCCACATTACTTAATATCTATTTGCTTTTTGGGATATAATGTATATTCAAGTGACAAAATGTTGGATTTTCTTTTAAAAACTCAATACCATATAATCATTTCTTTATTTTTTTCGTATGGTCTTGAATACTGAGTCAACGAAATGTCTTTCCATTAAACATTTCAAATATAACTCATATACAAAATATATTCAATTAATGTTAAAAAATAAATGTCTGAACAGATTTCATCACCTAAATTTGGTTTTCATTTTCTCTCCATGTGACAGATGTCCCCGTAGTAAAAATACTAGCTTAGCTGACTGTGTTGACACTGTTTACAAAGAGGTTGGTGACATCATAACGTACGTCAGGAAGGCTTTCGGGTGGAGAAGCAGGTAAAGACTGAGCATATTAAGTGAGCTCTTTGTTCATTTAATTGACTTTCAGATGAAACCATTGCCAGGGCAACCCCTTACATGTTGAAAATATTTTCATGGTCACAAAGACTTAGGGGCCAATTCTATCACCATATCCATATGGTACTATGGACGTTACTGACAGACAAAACAGGAACATTTAAAAATAGTCATATTTTAGCATATTAAAACCATAAATAGCATATATGTGTTAACAAACATTAAATTATTCAAGCTACAAAATATTTTGAGGGAGGAGCTTATTTTGCTGCCTCGGGCCCATTGCTTCCGGGATAGGCTCCGGACCCCCACGACCCAGTAGGATAAGCGGTTTGGAAAATGGATGGATGGATGGATGGATGGAGCTTATTTTGAGGGCCACAACCTAAATCTCAGACATTTGTAAGCTACATTGAATAAATTATATGTGCGGAAGCCTTACATTACTTTATGGGGATCTTCTCTCACCTGCATTTACAGAGCTGTCATCCCAAACCAGTGACCCAAACATTGAAATGTGAAACTGCATTTAGACATAAATGCAGACATTAGAAACCCACTAATTGTACAGTGTTGTTATACATCGTTCAGAGCTGTTTGGAAAGATAAATGTGTTATGTAGGTGGTCTCTAAAGATATGTTAACGGTTCACTTAGCATTGGGAATAATGTATGTCAGATCCTTTGAGGAAAAGAGACTTTACACTGATTTAGCCATCCAAATGTATGGCTGCAATAACTGATATAACGGAACTTAAATGCGCTGAGTAAAAACTGAAGGATTGCTAATAACTGAACGTTTTGAAAAGCTACGACAGGCTACTTCCTTTTGACCTCTGGCACTGCGATGAAAGGAACAGCTGGATATGGAAACAGGAAAATGCCTCTGAGTCTGTTCCACACTCTGTGGTACTTTGACAAGTTGGGGTGCTTCAGGACAGCTCTTGTGAAGGCAGCATGTAGACTCAAGAACATCACCCACCCTAATAGATGTTCTTTGCAGCAGTTTGTTGGGTCACTTATATTTAGGGTTACAGTGACATGACTGTTGTGACTGCATGTAATATTACTTGTCACATAACATGAAAAACTTCTAAATAAATAAAGAGAGAATCTTGTTAAATAAAGACACTTTAAAATTTCTTCTCATTAAATGGATAGATATTTGGAATTGTTGTTGCACAAACATGTCTCTGGAACATTTTATTGTATGTACAAAAGAACATGGCTTTTTAAAGTCTATTATATGTATCCAGAAGACGAACACACAAGTTTGGGTGTTTACATATTATACAGAGGACCAGCATCTCTCTCCACCAAAGGCCGATGTCAATGTGGCACATCCTGACCTAGTCATCCCTGTACTCCACAAAGCCTCTGTTACCCAGCCTTCAGCGGTGGGCAAGTGAGCAGACCTGGTCTTGCATTGTATTTATGCTAACCCTTTCACGATGGCCATTACTAAACCTTTCTAGCATGAGTTCATAGCAAGCTGTTCTTTTCACGAGAACTTTGTGTGTTTTGGCAGGTCGTGTTCATTTGTGGCTTGATTTTAGCAGAAGCTATTCAATCGTTGCATCTTTCTGAAGGGTAGATTAAGAAAACAGACCTGGGATCAGGTGACGTGGAACTTAGATATTTGAAAAATATTTGTGATCAGCGTGAAACTCCTCTTAGGAGATAGAGGGCAAGGCAATCCTAGGTCTGGTTTCTGAAGCTGTAAACCTTCTAAAACCTCCTAAAATATATTTTGGTGCAAGTATGGCTGCTTCCATAGCACAATTCCACAAGAGCCATTGTAACATTGCTCTCACGACAGCGTTCCACTCTGAGATGGAGGGGAATCCCTCATTCATGCTATTTAGGATGAGTAAAATCCTGCTATGTCAACATTCATTGGGTACAGTTCTTAACACCTGAATAATACTGATTACTAGCTTATAACCTTCAAATGACTTGGTGACCACATTGTAAAAAAAGACTGTATTATGACGGAATTACCATTCACTTGACCATTTTGAATTCCACTATGTTTTACTTCTAATGCTTATTAGGGGTGTGAGATTTCTATTGTATAAAAAACTACATCTTCAGCAGGTCCTTCTTCCTCTATTATTTCTTGAAACTTTGGCAAACATACCCATGCAGTTTGTCACACAGAAAAAGCATGAAAACCTGTGTATCCTTTTCGGGGGATGGTCCTTTGTCCTGGCACTGTCCTCTGCGTTGCTGTGCCTCCCCCCGGCTCACACTCATCCTTAACAGCGATCATCCTCATCACTATCGCTGACCGGCTGGCAGCCAGCAGAGCCAGACTGACTCAGGCGTTTCTGAAAATGCCCATTGTGGACCTGCCACGTGTGCCGGAGCGGCGGTGCCGAGCTGATGGTGTTGGAACGTCCCAAACTTGTCGCCACTGCAGCTTCGAAAGTGAGAGTCTCCTCAAGGCCACTGGAGTCCGGACTGTTGTACTCCTCGTGCAGCGGCAGGTACGGCTCAGAGATGTAGCGGTGCGGAGTCGAGAGGTGACTCCCCTCTTCCCCCTGGCAAGCCCCAGAGGCTGCCCCTCTCATTTTCCAGGAGAGGTCCTCACTCTCCCCACTGTCATGGGTCCGTGGACTGTCCCCATTGTCTGAGGGCATGAAGAGGTGAGCACGACACACCAGAGGGGAGTACGAGATGTGGGGGCGTGGCCGCGAGGGCGTCTGGGGCAGCTGGCGTCTACTACGAGGGGTGCCTGAATCGGGAACCAAGTTGTCCGAACTGTTCGCCTATGGAAAATAGGGGTAAGTCTGTCACCATTTAGAATGGACCCACAAGCTAAGAAGGTAGAAGTGACTGAAGACATGGAAAAGTAGTATGAAAATAGAGGACATTAGGACTTGAATCAGCAAAATTGTCTCCAGAAGCTGACTGACTCAAAGCCACCACCGACCTGTCTGTGCGGGACACAAGCCCGACCCTCGCTGGGCGACCGTGATTGGCTGCGCTCCCGTGACTGGTGCTGGCTCCTCTCCTCGGAGTTGCAGCGTGATGTGTCTGGGGACAGCAGGTGGCGCCGCTCCTTGGACCGCCCCCGTTCCCTGCCTCCGTGTTGCTGGTGGTCTGCAGCAATAGTGATGAAGAAAGATGAATTAAAGCAAGACTGCTTTACACAGTGTCCTAAAGCAAGGTATTAGACAGAGCATGAGAAACCGGGGACGGAATATTAGGGGCAATACATCTCGCAGGAAGTACAGCCATTAAGAGCAGCAGCGCTGATAATGCAGATGAATGGTAGACTGACCGGCTCCCCTGTAGTTCCTTTGCCGTGGCCTGTAGAGGCGGTCAGGGCTGACCCGTTCCAGCGAGTACTCATCCTGCCACAACCCATTTGCACACTGGTCGCCGACTGTGGAAAAGGAGCGCTTCATGGAGCCACGCTCTGTCCCCAGCTGCTACACAGACACAGACAAAGGCACAGCTGCAAACTCAGCTCAACAAAACCATAAATTCAATTACTCCATCATTAGGAACTGTTGTCTGTCTTTGTAGAAACTATCGGAATCTGGAAAATGGATCAGGAATAGTGTGGGAGCCATTTGCAAAACACTCTACTCTCTAACACCAGGCTAGGGACCATACCAAGGGCTCTTGTACTGTCTTTGCATTTTATGAACGAGATATATATGTGATCGTACCTGTGGTTCTACTGCAAGTCGGGGCATCGAGGAGGCACGGATAGATACTCCCCTCCCTGGTACTTCAAGAGGAGCACCCTGTCTAATCCTGGGGCAAAGGAAGTGATTAATCTCTTTGCACTCCGGCACCTATGGTATCAGACAAAGAAAGATAGAAAGAGCTGTGAAGACTGGGGCAAGCATGGAGTAATACCATAAAATGCCCAGGAGGGGGCAGTCACTGCTGGTGTGACACATGGGTAATGGACTGCCTTCTTTCTGCATGGACTGTAAAAACTCCAGTTGGCTCAAATTGCTAAGATTGTATGCTTGCAATATTTCTGAATATGAAGTCCATTCATACATCAAGCTAGATGGAACCGGAGATCTTCAGAAAACATCCATCCATCCATTCATCCATCCACAATCCATCCAATTGTGAAGCCCCCCCCCCCCAAAAAAAAAAATAAATAAAAAATAAAAGAAACAAATAGATTTTCACACATTTGTGATGAGGTTGGGCATAATATCATTACAAACATACACCAAACAAGGTTTCCAGGCAATAAATAAATAGAACTGGACTCTGTTTTGTACTGTTTTGTCTGTTTTGGACACATAGTATACAGAAGAAGAAGGCCAACTGCTGAAAAGCCATAAAAATCAGAAGGGAGCCCCTCCACTCTTAAAATATAATAGACATCAATACTTACATATCAGAGAAACACTGCAAAGCAATACGACTCAACTAGAACTCTCTCTAGATCTCACGCTGTTTGTCTTTAAGTCTTGTATCACTGTTCATTTTCCAGCATTCTGACCTTGTCACCAGACCACCCATAAAAACCTCAAAGTGCTCAGTCATGACATAAGCCAAAAGAAAACCGTAGACAAAACCGTAGACAATTTACAGAGGACAGAATCCCATCGAGAGAAGATTAAGGATGATGTGATAGGCAAAGAAAAGAGGAGGAGGAGAGAACTGATGGCACAATGAATAACAACCAGAGCAGTTTGAAGAGAGGATCTCAGAGGGACCGGTACACAGATGGAAACCAAATACCAGTGGAGCAGCAGAATGTTTGCTGTGGTCGTATGGGATCCAGTGTTTCACTGGGCTAACAGACCATGTTCTACTCTACATCAGTGTTTCTCAACCTGGTCCTTGGGGACCCTCTGATGGCCCATGTTTTTCTTCCCTCCCAGCTCACAAAAATGTTCACTGTCTAACAGCAAGCTGGAAGGGAGCAAAAACTTGGACTGTCTAACAGCAAGCTGGAAGGGAGCAAAAACGTGGACTGTCTAACAGCAAGCTGGATGGGAGCAAAAACGTGGACTGTCTAACAGCAAGCTGGAAGGGAGCAAATACGTGGACTGTCTAACAGCAAGCTGGAAGGGAGCAAAAACGTGGACTGTCTAACAGCAAGCTGGAAGGGAGCAAAAACGTGGACTGTCTAACAGCAAGCTGGAAGGGAGGAAAAACGTGGACAATCTAACAGCAAGCTGGAAGGGAGGAAAAACGTGGACTGTCTAACAGCAAGCTGGAAGGGAGCAAAAACGTGGACTGTCTGCGGGTCCCCAAGGACTGGTTTGAGAAACACTGCACTACACGATGGTACAATGGTGCTAATTACAACAATAACCAATAAAAAGTACTGTAATGAAAGGAGAATATTAGATACTGCACAATTTTTTTATGTCCTGTGTCATTGTTTGGACAAATAAAATATATAATGACCAAACAATTTCAATTTCAGTTTACAAGTTCAGCTTTTTTGGAATGCTATGTAAAACTATTGTAAGTACCATGACGAGTGTGCTGAAATATTTTTAAATATTTCTTATTTGAAGATATTTATACAATTTCTTAAATATTAACTTAGCAATTCATATTCTTTAACAATTTCATCACTGAGGCACTGAAAGAGTGTATAATGACCTAGATGGGTCACTTTTTTTAATATTATAGGGTAGATTTATTATTAATTTAAAAAATGAATAATGAAATAGTACCATACACCATCCATAGCAGTTTTGGTGCTGAGCACATGATTGGGGCTTGCAAAGATGAGTCAGCTAGTCTGTGATATTCTGGGCCTCTTTGGAACAATTGTTTAGCACCAGATAATATGACAGTGTTATTCCATGAAGCTTTCTGGGGTCTCCTCCCTACCAGAGAGTAGTGGTGCTGGTGATGGTGGAAGTCATCCTTGTCTTCCACGTCAGGTGTCCTGGGCTGCACAAACAGTTCCTGAGGGGAGATTGGGCTGAGGGCCACAAAACCTCCTCTGGTCCTAAACAGAGACACAGGGGCGGAGAAATTCAGATATTTCAGGATTCAGGATTCCTTACTCTTGTTTGGTGTTTGATATTCATGTATGCCACTCATATTAAACAGGTTTTCGGTATGTGGTTTGTGTAAAACCCGAAATCGAGAACAGTTTCCCTGAGCTTTGTACCATATGACCGAAATATAAGACATGACAGGTGTATTGATGCTAGACTGGAGAATAAGAAAAATGAGGAGTGATAGTTCTGTGTCTCACGGGATATATCCATTCTGATGAATCTGCATGCCTGGTTTCACCGGTAAGACTCTGGCTGTTCAAGAAGAGCACACAGTTGTCTTATGTGGTCTGGACCTACTGCCTCACTAATGAGGCAAAACTCATTCAACTGCATCAGCTCATTCAGAACTTCTTCCAAGCTAAAGTTATACCGGTGGTTTTTAGCAACAAAACAACAACCTAGTGGAGATATGCTTCGATTCCTCAGTATCCTCAGACCATTAAAATACCATGTCCATGCAGTCCAGAGACCCTACTGAGTAATAATGTGTCAATTTTCGGGCAAAGACCTATAAGTGAAGTGCAAATATGGGCTTTAATTAATAAACAATTACAGGGCTGATCCAGCATTGTGCGATATGAAAGGCAGAGCTTTGGCACTGGTGAGGATGTCCTGAGGAAGTGAGGATGCGTCCATACGCTGGAACATTGGAGCATGTTTCTGTGGAAAATAAAAGTAGCGGTTAGCTTTGGTGGGTGGACCAGGAGATCAGAGACCATCTAAGAATCATCATATGGATATGCTCAATTTTGTATGCTCTAGTTACATCCAGTATGCCAATAACCTGAAATTTCAATCAAAAAGGGGCTCCTATAGCACTAATGAGACTGGTGTGATTGCAAGAAGGAAACATAGTGGATCTTCTACCTGTTCTTCCAACTGCTGCCTCAGCTTCTTGGCTTTGCTCTGCTTGTAGTAGTCCATAATCATCATGGCCGCGTAGATCTTTCCAACTGTCATGTCACTGGCTGGAATGAAACCATGTCATTGAAACTATGTTAAGCTTAGAGATTAAAGATGTCAGCAATAAACATGCAGTAATAAAGCCAAGAGACTTGTTTTAATATCTGCATAGTAGACCAGTTAACCTCTTTCTAAAGAATCCTGGTAGGAGAATATAATGGCTGAACCTACAGATTCCCCAGTGCTGTTTTGTGTACATTTATTGATTATACAGTCGAACCTCGTTACTACATACAAGACGGGATTTCAAAAACATGTACGTTATAAGCATAGAATGTTGTAACCACTTAGTGCAAGATGGATGAAAGAACTCACGAAATATC
>JAODJX010000035.1:22247377-22270287 GCA_026776945.1 Isichthys henryi | reverse complement strand
TAGGACGGCCATTGGGGTGGTTTTGCTTTGTGTATTTTTGTTTAGGACGGCCATTGGGGTGGTTTTGCTTTGTGTATTTTTGTTTAGGACGGCCATTGGGGTGGTTTTGCTTTGTGTATTTTTGTTTAGGACGGCCATTGGGGTGGTTTTGCTTTGTGTATGTTTGTTTATGATGGCCATTGGGGTGGTTTTGTTTTGTGTATTTTTGTTTCTGATGGCCATTGGGGTGGTTTTGTTTTGTGTATTTTTGTTTAGGACGGCCATTGGGGTGGTTTTGCTTTGTGTAATTTTCGCTTAGGGCGGCCATTGCGGTGGTTTTGCCTTCTTGTACAGTACTATGTGACGCTCATCGGTGAAACAAACTATAGAAATACATTTTACTTAATTGCTTACTTGTCTTGTAATAGTAGTGATTTATTGGAAAATGCAATCATATCTCATGTCCTTGGCAACAGTTTTTTAGACCTACCGTTGATTTAGTACAACTTTATCGTTAATGTAAATTAACTGAACAATACAAACACGAAGACTTCCCAATATGTACAAAAAAAAATTATACAAATAAAAAATAAGACAAACAGTAACAGGAACGATTTAGACACACAGCCCCTCTGTGTATTTTTGCATGACCCCTTTTCCACTAAACAGAAAGCAGAGCTCAGCTTTTCAGAAGCGATTCACGGAGACTTTATTCCTCAGTCTACCTTATAAGCCACTTTGGAAGGACATTTCTTGCCGAGGCCTAGCGGGGGCGACATGTTGGTCAGCATCTCATACATGTCAGTGTAATGAATGCGCCCACTGGGGAGATGCCAGGGAGCAATGCAGATGAGGAAGAGGAAGAACAGGGCAGGCATTTCCAGGGGAGAACCGAGGAGGGGGGAGGACATGGAGGAGGAGGAGGAGGAGGACAAAAACAGGAAGGGAACATCGGAAAAGGGAAGAAATAACAGAAAAGAGGTTATTCACAGCAAGTTATATAAAAAACAGAAAAGAAGGGAAAGAAACCAGTCAAATGAAGCATTGTAGTCGTTCTATGCGATTTTAGCATAGAAACCAAATGACAAAGACCTCAGGTTGACCAAAGGAATGACTGACCAGCCCATGTGACATCCCACCTGTGCTAACATGCTAAACAAGCAAGGCGATACGGCAGGGGCGTTACATGCACTAAGCACTGTCCCGCCCCAGCCCTCATCAAACCCCAAACCTCAGTTCATGACCAATCATGCCCAAGGTTCCCAGAGAGATCAGGGTGCAAAGACTGATGATTTCCAGTATCCGAGCCAAGAATCTGAGTCCTTGCGTGAGGCTGGAGACTTCCTGTATAGGGAAGCCTCTTAGTGAGAATCGCAATGTGAGAACTACAGGAAATAGTGAAGTAAATATGAAAGGGTTTCCAACCACACAGTTATTTAAACTGCTATATATCAGAGTATGTAATATTTAAAACTTTAGAAATACATCTCATGTTTAGGCCCCTCAATATTCAGATGTGCTCACAGTGTCCCCGTCAATATATATTATAATTATAGCCTTGGTCGCGTCCAATGTTGAGTACATGGCATGGTCAACCTTGACATATTGGAAGGCCCAACTCTTTGCACCACAAGGCCACATCTCAGTCATTCCTTGGCCTGAAGAAAAAACAATTTCCGAACAGCGCAGGTGAACCAATGGAAGGACTGGCGGCAGAGGAGCGGGGCAGGGGGTTTGGAGGCACTGGGTGCTGAGGCTGAGGGGGTGGCGGGGGGAGTTAGTGGGGAGCCAAACCTTGCACGCCACCCTGTAGGGACAGTTCTTTCCAAAGCCCAGTGGAGGCGAAATTGTTCGCACTACTTTGTACATCTCCTTATAGTGAATCCTTCCACTGGAAAGAAAACACATAATGTTAGGGATGCAGGGTTTGCCCTCTACTGGGCAATGCAGAAAAGAATGCAAATTCTTCCTCGGCAGCTGGACCTGCAAACTGCCAGGACAGAGGAATAACAGCAGGACACAGCAGCACGATGAGCTGTAACCACGGCCTGCGTCACCTGTGAGCATCTATCACCAACCAAGCTCTATCTGACTCATGCCTGTACCCTGCCATCTGCACTGGGCTGTGTACTTTCTGTTTGTTTATTTATTTGTTTGTTCAATTTGGGGGGGGGGTGTTGTGTTGGACAACAAATATCCCCCCCTTGCGTAATGGATTAATAAAGTTTAATCTCCACTGTGTGGGGTAGAAACGTTCATTACTATCACCTCTACACTTACTGTATGGTGGACAAGAACTGCAACATCATAACAGCAACTATAACATTTATGGTTTTCATCCATCTTGTAGCTGCATAGATAGTCCCGTGTTGTGGGTGGGGGGCCTGGAGCCTGTCCCAGGCAGCACAGGGAGTAAGGCTGGGATCACTCTGGATGGGATGCCAGCTCATCGCAGGGCTCGTACACACACAGAGAAACACACGCTACAGGGAATTCAGAAATGGCAATTCACCTAACTGCACGTCATCGGATTATGAGAAATGACTGGACTGTTTGGAGGAAACCCATGCAAAGTGGAGGGAACACGGAAACTTGACGCACGCAGAGTGGCCACACTGCCAACCCTGGAGGTGTGAGGCAACAGCGCCGCCCACTGAGGTGCCCCCCACTCATTGACGCTGGCCTGCGTGCAATCACAGCAAGCTAAATCCAAGCCATGTACTGAGCAAGTTCAGGAGGACACAAGATCAATATCATTCCATGAGAACTTCACTGAAGCCCCAGTCAGATGTCCACCAAATTCATTTATATTAATGACAGTGTTACATAACATTCATAATGCTTATGCTCATCTCATATTCATATTTAAACACGGTCAGATTTGGCAACAGACCCGTGACAGGATTTCAGGAAAAACAGATTTATTTTGAATTTTCATAAAATTATATGCAAAAGCTAGAAAAACACAAATCTGAGAAAATCATAACCAGATTATAGGATTAGACGTAGGAATGAATGTGTTTTAAACATCTTTACAGGCAGTCCCTGGGTTAAGAATGCCTGACTTACTGACAACTTCTACACACGAAAGGACTGCCATGGACAAGCGTACATGAAAAATTTGGATTAAATACAATGGTTCATAAAAACAAACACGCTGTTTTGTGCCGCTCGTGAAAACATTGCACAGCTTCAGCGGTTCGTCGGCTTGAGGTGCAGAACAGTACCGTACAGCTACTTTTACTATTAGTGCATACTATTAGCAACTCACCAATTACCTATACATCTGACTTAGAGAACAGATCTTGTTCCTAACCTAGGAACTGCCTATACTGATATTCAGCGAAGATTCATGTTTTATGAAAAAATATTTAACAATTACAAAACTAGTGATCAACTGATACCAACAAGAAAAATTTGGAAGTTGTTTTAACTGGAAAACATGAGTTTGTAGTGTTGCATCACTGAACATTGTTTTTAAAAGTGTATTTATAGAAAAATGTGTACAAGAATCGTGTTAGCAATGCGAAAATATTAAAGAGCATATTTGTTATGGTTCAAGTAGATGGTGGAGAAATACATCGGCATCAACCAATGAGGCATGATTATTTCAATGAGGCGGTGATCCACCCTGCATGGATGCCGGCATACAGCATCACGTTTAGGGTATATTGTGGAAGGTAGTGGGATGCTGGGATGGTATGACGACATTACCATGCTGCACGGTCGTACTCCCCCCAAATGCGCACAAACTCGTCCAGGTGATGTGGGCCCAGGATGGAGGAGTCACGGGTCAGGTACTCAAAGTTGTCCATGATCACAGCCACAAAGAGATTCAGCATCTGCAGAGAGGTTAAACGCATGCCCAGTGAAAGGTGCCATCACTGATCACACCACGTGTTTCTCAATATGCATACTTGACTCTACTTGTATTCTTGTCTACCCATATTACATCAACTTCAATTGCTGAAGACCAGTTCCAATACTCAAGAACAGAAGTAAAGAGGAGGTACAGCGTAAAAATCCACGGATCTCATTCTTGCCCCGCCCCAAATATCAAGGATACATTGGTTGCATCCTCACCAAATGAGACCAAACCCATGATTCACTAGGCCCCGAGTGTGTTCTTGGAAGGCAAGTTAATAAGAGAGGTCTTGTCATCAATCTTATGAACCCTTACGAACACAAGTACAATCTTGGCATTCTTGGTATCGAGAAACACCCCTTCTCTTGTGCAGTCTTTTCATTTGCCCGTATGAGCACACTCACCAGGAACGAGCTGAAGAAGATGAAGGAAACAAAGTAGAAGTAGGCAAATTCTGTGCCGCAACCCGTGTTATGGTCAGAAGCTTCCGATGTGCCAGAAGCATTGAGACTTGACTGAATCGTGCTGTCTGCCTCACATTCCTGACCGCCTAAACAGGACAACATGATCTCCTGCCAAGATTCCCCAGTCGCACTCCTGTAAGGAAAGCAGCACAACAGCCACAGACACCAACAGAACCTCCACGTTAAAACCACAAGAATAAATGTGTTCATTGATACATACTCAGGCTAATCCCCCAACCTGAACAACAGCATCAGTGCACCGAAGAAGGTCTTGAAATTGTTGTGCCTGTTGATGGGACGGTCATCTCTCAGCTTGATGTTTCCAAACACCTTTGGTGACATTTAGGAAGCACTCGAGTGAGCCCGTCGCACGAAGCGTGACTTTAGCAGCCATGACTGCAGCATAAGTGAAGGAATCTAGGCCAAAGCTCACCTGCATTCCAATAATTGCATATATAAAGAACAGCATGGCAATGAGCAGGCAGACGTAGGGAAGTGCCTGTGAGAGGAAGACAAAGATACTGTTTTCAAATCTCCTTTGAGACAATATCATTGAAGTGGTTCTTGATGCATGTCTTCTACCACATGCCATTTGGCAGGTTTGGTTGTCAGGCGAGGGCAGCTCACCTTGAACGACTGAACAAACGTCCACAGCAGGATGCGTATGGTGTAGCCCTGTCTCAGTAGCTTGATTAGCCGGGCTGCCCGGAAGAGCTTCAGGAAGCTCATGTTGAACGTTTTCAGCGACTCGGGGATTGATAAAAGGCACAAGACAATTAATTTACCCAAAGGGGTGGCAAGCAGACAGACAAATGCAAGCCTGTTAGATGCAGTCAAACGCCAGCATCACGATACAAAGTGCTATAAACTTACCAGCCAATCAACCACTATTTCGGTGATGCTGCCTAGTACGGTAATAAAGTCAAATATGTTCCATGTGTCTCGAAAGTAATTCTGTAAAAGAGGAGGCAAGCTGAAACTGTGGCAACTGGGGTGATTGACAGTATGAATTTCTTGATGAGGCAGACAAATGGAGTGCGGCTCTTTTTTCTATATTCCTCGTTGAGGATCCAGTTGTTCGCAACAGCATACCACAAAGCCAAAGGCCAGAATCTTCAGGATGCACTCCAGGGAGAAGAGCATAGTGAAGGCTGTGTTGAGGTGCTTCAGCGCAGCTTCGTAATTCGTGGGTGCCAGATAGTACTGCGGGGAAGAAGTGGAAGGAAGTGAGGAAGCAAGAAGGTTAAGAGTCACACAACCTCCCCCTGAAATAAATCAGCAGTATAAAATATTGCAAACTAGGATACTGGGGACACCTTTGGGGCCATCTGAGAGAGGCATTCACCTTTTTAGTGTGATTTATGGCTCTGTGTAATGCCAAGGGTCCCATGTGGACTGAGCCAAACTGGCCTATGAGCATGGGTTAGCACAGAAGGCATCCCCTCACTTTAACGGCAGGGAGAATTTAGGCTGTATTTGTGTCTTCTGTGTGATGCAAGGAGAATTAATGAGGGCAGGTGAAATATCAGACAAGGGGTTCAGATCATTATTTAATAGGCACTGACTCATGGTGTCTGACCAGACTGTCTGACTCAGTGCCATTTCTAGGAATGATTGCTTGCAGGAGAGAGAGCAAGAGCGAGGGAGAGAGAAAGAGAGAGAACGAGAGTGAGAGGGCGGGAGGGAGAGAGAAGGGAAAAAACTGCAACGGGAAACAGTAATGACTTTATATTTAACTGATCTTCCTTATGCGGGACACACTTTCAAACTATGCAGACTATGTGTTAGCAAAGGTAATCAAAATTATGGGAATGGTTTCCATGTTGCATTGTTACAAGGACAAATAAAGCTAGTGAGAGAAAGGTAACTAGAATATTCCACAGTCTTACCTTCATCATCAGAACGACCGTGTTGAGAGCGATCATGGTCAGCACGGTGTACTCAAACGACGGGGAGACTACAAAGTGCCACAGTCTGTACTGGAAACTATGTCTGTTCTGGGGCATGTAGCGAGTAAGTGGCTTGGCACTAATGGCAAAGTCTATGCAAGCCCTCTGCGAAGGATAGAGAGAAGGAAACAAATGGAAAGACGAGCCTTTAGCTGGAACAGAACAACTCAAATGGCCTGTATCTAACTGTCATGTGAATGCATGTTCTCCGGAATGGCACGCATGCACACATTGATACACCTGTGTCACCAACAACAAAAGACCACACGATTGTCAATCTGACCATTTTCATTCATGTCACATGGCTGTGAATTGGATACGCAGCCGATATAGGATCACATATAAAAGTCATAGAAAATTAGATTGGAAAAGATCGGATTTTTGTATCCACATTAAGCTAAAAAATCATTTTCGACTCACAACAGCCTGGTAATGTGAATGTAGCCTTAGACCGTGTTTGCCATGGACTGGCTGAGAGAAGCTCTTTGTAGTTTCAATGGCACTTCTCCATACTATGTCACTGTGACTTAACAATGTGCCAAAGAGAGGTTCACACTGTGATGTAAAAGTGCGGAATCAGATACATCTCGCTCATATGCATGCTTCTGTCTGTGGGAGGCTGCGGTTGGTCTACGAGAGGAACTTTGAAACTCCTGGGAGACGGTCAAAATTTAAGGAGGGACACTTCCCAGAGGAAAGCCCTGTGATCCCAATGAGTTTCCATGGGTCTCCACATCTGAACACTGGAGGAGTTCAACTTCAAGCCACTGGTGTCATTTTTATGTAAGTGTAACATTCCACCAGCAAACCATAAACATACACAAACACACTACGATGAGCCGTGGATTATACTTTTAAAGCCTCCTTTCAAAAATGTTTATTCTCTGTGTTGTACGATTCTGTCAATGTCCAACTATCCTTCCATTTTCTGGAACCACTTGCCCTGTTCAGCGTTTTGTGGGGTCTGGAGCCTGTGAGCACAAGGCAGAAAACAACCCAGAATGGGATGCCAACCCATTGCAGGGCACACTCACACACCTATGGGCAATTTGGTACCTCCAATTAACCTCATTGTTTTTGGACTTTGGGGGGAAACGGGAGTACCCAGAGGAAACGTCCGTAGGTGTGCCTGTGTGAGTGAATGGTGTGAATGTGCCCTGCGATGGCCTGGCCCCCCATCCTGGGTTGTTCCCTGCCTCGTGCCCATTGCTTCCGGGATAGGCTCCGGACCCTCTGCGACCCAGTAGGATAAGCGGTTTGGAAAATGCATGGATGGATGGATGATCCTTTTCTAGTTTGTGGTTTTTAAGGGATTCCTGGTATGTGGTATAGGTATGCATATATAGAAGTTGATTAGTAAACATATATACTATTAATATATATATTAAAGATGCTCCAATCAATAGGCCATCAATCATTATCGGCCGATATTCGTTTTAAATAAATTGATTGGCGCTGTATATAAAGGCCGATCAGAAGCGCTTGATTATATGACACGATATATGCGAGACAGTGTGAGGAAAACTAAACCAGCTAAAATGGCATCACCAACCTGGCAGTTCTATAAGCTGTCCGGCAAAGACAATGAAATATCTATATGCAATGTGTGTGAAGCAGACGTGGGGAAGACACTTATCCCCCCAGGGACAGCGGGATAATCAAAGCCACATCCCCGCCCTCGTAGAAGCTGCATGACGGTACCTTTGGGCACCGTGCATAAATGTAGATACGTGTAGCAACTTTTCAGCACAGCGGTGAACGTTGTAGATAAGAAGAGGAACAGGCTGACCTATCTTTGTTAGCAATTTACATTGTTAAACTGGTAGTAACCCTATATAGAGGAAACCACTTGTAGTGATCACAGTTATAGTGATCGCTGTTTATATGGATGAAAAAGCCTGAGAGAGAATCATTCCTGTACAAATACTGTTTAAATAATTCACTTATAGTAACGCTTATAGGCATACACCCACCCACACACACATATATATATACTGTATAGTGCATATTCTGCATATATAAAACAGTCACCTCATTCTTCTCTAAACTGCACTCCTCCATCATCTTGTCCCCTTGCTCTTGGAAGGTGATTATGATGAGGGCCACGAAGATGTTGACGAAGAAGAATGGGAAGACCACAAAATAGACGACATAGAAGATGGACATTTCCATACGATTTCCTCGGCTGGGACCCCGGTCCTCCTCCGTCACATCTACAGAGTGCTGCAGGACCCTGAATCAGAGGCGAGGTAGAAAACCACCTTTAACAAGTCAAACGGCAACATGAGATGGGTCATGACTAGAGTTTTGCACACCTTACTCTTCATACAAAATGATGCAGTTACTCACTGCGGCCAGCCTTCGCCAGTTGACACGGTAAACAGGGTGAGAAGGGCCCAGATGATGTTGTCGTAGTGGAAATCATGTCTTTTCCATTCCCTTTCCTTTACCTGCTTCTTATCTTTCTCATAGTCAATATAGAAGCCCCTGTATGACACCATGACAATGACTTGGATGAGGCATTTGTCAGAACTCAAAAAGCACACAGGAATACAGGAAAAGAGGCGTCCCTATTGTACAAAGCATGCAAACAGACCTCAACCTGACGGAACACGTCTGGGACAAAAAAGACCTCTTAAATCATGGAGTCTATTGATGCATTAAAGAAGATGAGTGCAAGACCACCCAGCTGGTTTTCAAGAATGAGTACAATTTTTTTCACGATGCTTTGTGGCCAAAGGCAGGCTAACACAATGTTCAATCACTTTTGATTCATGAAATGTATGACTAGGACAATGGAGTCCTAAAGGATGTTGCACCATGCGTTTGGATGCAGCACATTTGGATGGATATGATAAAAGACTCAGCAGGCACCTACTGGCAGTCTTTCTGCGTGTCCTTAGACCCATCTGTGCAATAGAAGAACTTCCCCTTGAAAAGCTGCACCGCAATGACAGCAAAGATGAACATGAAGAGTTTGTAGACAATGAGGATGTTGAAGACGTTCTTGAGGGAGTTCACCACACAGTCAAACACTGCCTGCAAAGGAAACCAAGGAGAGAATACAGATACAACGAGAAATAGGTGGAGAAATGAAGTAGACTGGGAACATGGATATTATCTTACATACTGAATGTGAAGGCAATTTACATCGCAGTTAGACGACTGTAATAAGGCCATTAGGTCAGAGTTCCATTGAAACCCAGACATTCCGGATGTAAAGGTCTAGGCTCTTATCACAAGTGATTCATTCTTAAATGAAACCACTCCTCTCTGAGAGGAAGTAATTATATATTTAAAAAACACCGTAATGAAAACCGTCCTCAATCCGCAACTGGCCAATAATTCTTTCTCTCTTTTTTTACCAGCCCCTGGAGCTGAATATCAGCTGAACTTTGTTCAGTTAGTAAGTCATCATTTCCTCTGTGTTCAACAGAGCCTGCTTTGCCCTGAGAGGAAAGGGATGGGTAAGTTTGGGGAAACTGAGGCCAATTAAACCTTCTTCGGTTACTCCAATTTATTACACTGTCAGTCTCTCTTTTTAGTTTTCTAGTTGATTATACAGACCCCATATGGAGAAGATAGAAAGCTTCTTTATTTAAGCACAATATAAATTTATGATGCAATGCACCCACTTTTCCCACTTTTATACCTACAGGGGCACTGTAACCTGCCTCAGTTGCTAAATATTGTTCCCTGTCATTTTTGCAGCAACCTTCTAGATATCAGCTGAGGTCAAGAATCACTGAGGATCGTATCTCAACGGTGCCAAATGGACTATTACATATCATCTTTGCTGCAGCCAAGGTGCCTTTCCGCCCCAGCGTTAGGGAGGTCCCATGTGGACTGCACCATTCCTACCCATAAAGAAGACACGCTCAAAACGTACCTTGTGGACGCATGGTCCAGCTTGGCCTTTAGTTTTTTGGATGGTAAGGTGAAGCTTTAGATTCCAAATCTAGTGGATGGTTTTGCAGGAAATACTAACTACCTGCTGGTTTTGGCCACACTAGTCACCCAGTGTTTGCATGCAGACTGCATCTCTCTGATGTCTCCAGAACAGGGAAGATATTTACTAAGACATTTATAAATTATTTAATAGTTTCAGTTTTGGGGAACGGCACGGTGCTAAAATGGGTAAGACATGAAATGAAATTAGGTAAACTGGCATTTCTGTAGTGTGTAAGGTATGTGTGTGTGTGTGTGGTCCAGTTTCCTGGTCCCCATATGGGAAAAACTCTATTTTATAAAAATCTGTGACTGCAATGAAAAAACTAAAAATGCAAAAACTGCAGTATGTTATTTTGTTACTTATGTTTATGGTTAGGGCTGGGTAGGGGTTAAGGCTGTCATAGTTAGCATTAGCATTTTTTATAGAAATGAATCAGCAGTCCCCAAAAAGATATGATTACATGACTCTGCGTGTGTGTGTATGTGTGTGCGTGTGTACGCGTGAGTGTATGTATGGGTGTGCCCTGTGACAAAGTGGCATCATATCCAAAATGTTACCTTGTCTTGTCCTCTGTTAGACTTGGGATACAGTAAGTTCCATGGCCAACCCAAAATTTATTTTGTCCTAAAATACTCATTTTAGCATTTACTGCATTTGAATGGACACCAGACAAGCTATTAGTCAGATGTACCACAATACCCATTACACAGCCACAGTCTTTAGAATGAGATATTAATATCTGGATTTATTCAATTAAACGATTGGTACCACTTTACCCGAAAGGGGTTCATGTAAATTAATGAACAAATATAACTGCATGAAATACATGAACCATTATGACTGATTAATGATGATTGTATATAAATCAATACACAACTAATGGTAAATTTCTTATTACATTAAGTAAGACTCTACTATTACATTATTTGTGCCCCCTCAAGTAAAGTGTTACCAAATGATCTGATGGAGTAACCACTGCAAATATATTAATGCTACTGTCTTTGTTTAAGCCTGCTCTGATTTTAATTATTGTTAATGACATGTATGTTAGTGAATTATAACTCTTTTAGCCCTTAATTCACACAAAGTCACTTCGTTCCTCAAAACGATTCGGAAGCCATCCGGCCTGCCAGCTTGCTGTGCTGCCTGTAAGCTACGCCTACCTACTTGAGCACTTTGGGAAACACAATTGGTCCCTCGGGCTTTGAATTTGTCAGATGAGGGGGTGTTTTTTTTGTTTGCTGTTGTGGAGGTGTGAGCTTTGTCTCTAAACATGGAGCTGGGCAAAATGAGGCTGGAACTTTTGCATGGGGTTTTATGCATCTTGAAGGCGTACAGAATGAGAGGTGATGTGTGGCAAGTTTTAAAGCTGTAATCCACCCAGACGAGGCAGAGGCAAGTGGTGACCCTCAGCACCCATTACTAGTCCAGTGGAACTCATCCTGATGGTCCATCCCAGTATGGCAGGCAGGGGCAAAGACCAGTATCTTCAAGTCAATTACTTTTTGTAAATGAAATCCTTTGAAGCTGATACAATCATATTTGTTTGATTTCACATATTGTATGTCATCATGTTACTGATTAATGTTTCTAGGTCTATACAGTAGTACAGTACCTTAAGTTTGGGAAGTCGCTTTATGGTCTTTAGAGGCCGGAGGACACGGAGGACGCGAAGAGACTTTATAGTCTTGATGTCCCGACCTTTGCTATTCCTGCAGACATTGATACACAATTAAGTAGATCCACCTTTTTCGTTAGAAAATATTTAAACCCATCCATGAGTATCTTGCATGGATGTGCATCTGTATTTCTGAGGCAATGCGATACACATCTCGAATACACTGCTAATGGCACAACGCATTAAAGATACAAATTAAGCAACTACAATTGCTATGCAGTGTGATTCACCCCTATTGCAATGCAGTGTAATGCAACACTGTGGGCGGGAATTATAATGACCCTCAGAAACATTAATAACACAATAAAACAAAATTAATAAAGCAAAATGATTTCACTCGTTATTCTACATTAATACATTGGATTTTACTAATGCAAAGACATTACAAACGATGCATCCCGAGTGTATCCCATATTGTATCAAGTGCCCACTTTTTTAATCGGGGCAGTCACATCGTAACGTTTTATGCCGGTGCCCCAATGCTAAGCCATTGTCATCAAGATTAAAATACACAGTAATCCAGAAAAAAACCTTTGAAGGTAAATCAACAAAAGTATTGAGAAATCTTTGCTATGATTGCCGATTTTCAGGAAAAAAAAAAAACATGTTGTGTCAAGTTAAAAAAGTTATAAAGAAATGACAATAAGGAATGGAAAATGTTTTACCCAATCACGTTCCTGGAAGGTACGCAGCAATAAAATCAGACGGAATAACAAACAGATAAAATGTAAGCAGCTATTCACAGACAAGAGCTAAATAATGAACTGTACTATAAGAATTAAATTTCATCATAACTTTATGTAGGTTATGCAGTATGTGTAACGTTACCAAAACTCCCACGTGCACCTCAGTCAGTCAGAATCACCTCAGGGTGTCTGCTTGCTGGATGCATGCACATCAGTTGCACATCGGTTCCACATTGAGGGAATGACATGACGGAAAGTCGGGGGACTCACGTTAGAGCAAAGGCAATCAGGGCTCCCACCACCACAATGAAGTCCAGGATGTTCCACAAATCACGGAAGTAGGAACCTTCATGTAGGATCAAGCCTTGGTCGATCATCTGTGGACATGGAATACAGGCTTACATTAGCTAACATTCAGCCTCCACTGTAACTGCATCCCAGCCAATGATAATAACACCAGGTTCCGCTGGGTGGGACTTAGGGCGTCAAAAATAGGTTCAACAGATCAACTAGAATCCGGGTGCTCTCTGGAAATCACGACCGAGACCTGAAATATTCATCGAAACAAAGAAAGTTTGTGATAAATAACTATATATGGTGGATATTGAACTTTGATTAAAGTTGAAAAACAGCTGCTTTCGTTACACAGAAGTCATTTAAAATATATCTGAATATTTTAAATTAAACTCAAGTAGGTCATTAAAATATCCACTTCATCTGGAAATCGGCACATACACTTTTGAGAAAAAAGATCAGTATATAGGAATTACCCACCTTAATTATCATCTCAAAGGTGAAGACCCCAGTAAAAACATAGTCAAAGTAACGCAAGACCTGCAAAATGCAAAGGAGAAGCAGTCGTTCAGTCATGCATCTGGAGCTACGGGGACATGTTGCACTACAGTATATGTGAGAAAGTTCAGGTGAACAAAGCAGTGCAACGGTTTTCACTGAGTCCTCCAAGTTCTTCAGTTACGGCTTATAAAACCAGTCCTAATAAAGACCTTACAAACCAAGTCTGAATATTTCGTATGTGTTTTTTAATCTGTCATCCGGTAAAAATCATTACGCACAGAAACCTTGTGCACTGACTCATTTTACTATTCGATAATTGCGAAAATTCACGATACAAGACAAAATGGAGTTTGTCAAGACGTGAGAATGATTCTGTGGTTGTCTCACTTCTCATGAGTTGGAATAAAATAAAGAAAATACTGGAACTATCAATTTCACCTGCTGATACGGGAACTGCGGAATTATCCCCATTGTTTCACAGTGTAGTTTAGAATGTCCAGTGGTCCAGTTTGATAAGCTGATAACAATACTGGGACCACACCAATGTCCGTGACCCAGCTGGTCCCGGCCAGCAGGAGGAGGTATGTTTAAAGTAGAGACACACACACACACACACACACACATGTTTAATTGCTAATCCAAATCGTGCCATTGGAAAGTCCATTCTACAGTAGGTGATCGACAGATATTCAGTGCACGGCCTGAAAATGCTGCTACACACATGCAAGATCATGGTCAATAATGTTTGATGGATGCAAAAAATCACATCTGTTCCAAAAAAGTTAATGGCGGACGAAAGGTTTGAATTTCGTGTGTTAACGTGATTGACAGAATGTGTGGTTGTATTTATCGTTAAACATGTGACAATTTTGGACAAAAAATACGGACTTGAAATGGCCTTAAATCGAGTGTTTGCATGTCTTACAGTAAGTGTTTTTGTTGCAGAAAGCAGTCGATCTCCAAGTAAAATTCACTTTCGCTGCAGCCGTGAACAGCATAAGTGGGTGGGATGCAAATGGATGGATTCACTACGGAGAACTTTCAGTATGTACTCCTCACAAATGCAGGAATAAGACACTTCTGTTCCTGTCTGAAAAGCTGGAATTGGCTACCGGCACCTTCTCTTATTAACTGTTTCCGTGGCAATGGCAAGTCCATCTCAGCACCACAATCGCTGATGACAGTAATACACATTCCACTCATGTCTTACACTAATTGTCTATCACTGTTCATATTCATTTTTTGCCCCTCCCACCCCTCCCCCATCTACTTTCTTATAGCAGGTGTTTACTTTTCCTCCTCGTAATTTCAGTTATCCTGTTGAGAGTCTCCCATTAAGTCCTGACAGGGGGTTTTTTAATTGAGAGAGCCCATTAACTCAACCGTTATCATGGCTGAGTTGATTTGAGCAGAAATTTCAAAACTTGCGGTACAAATTCAAACTAATTTGATTTCATCCTGCTGTGGAGGGGGTATGTTTCTCTACTACCTTAAAATGATTATCACCATTAAAAGGAGTATAAACCATCTGCATTAGGCCATAACTGCATATCTCCTTGGTTTTTAGTGAGGGAAGCAGGACAGCATCCTTGTACAATGACAGCTCTTCAGAAACAGTGACAGTTGCACAGATAGCTGAGGCTCGTCCAGTAGCTTTTTGGTAGGTTTGCTGCGATGCCCTGAATGGGATGAGTGATGTTTGTTGACAGCTTGCTTTGGCACAGTAACAATGGAACAGCATACTGATGCTGTAGGCTTGGATGAAAATGCCGGGGTGAGTGCGGGATGGCTGGGGCACTCACCTTGTTCCAGTTGGAGTTGGTGTGCACGGGGTCCTCGGCAGCCAGGGCAATGCTGCTGGCTGCGATCACCGCCAGGATGCACATCTCAAAATAGCGCAGGTTCACCACGTAGTGACATGCTGTCCGGACTCTAGGGGCGTGAAAGAGAGGAACAGAAACTGGTCAGCGGCTCAGAGAGACTGCTGTTTCAAGATCCCTAATAGCTTCTGCTATGGGACCAGTGAGCATCTCACTTGACCCAAATTGATTCCAAGAGATGGTAAAACTAACTGTAAAGCAGTTTCCTTGCATTAAAGCATCTGCCAAGAAACCAAGATAAAATTAAGCCAATCTTGCCGGAACGCACTTGCTCTCACTGTGAGAATGTGATCGGGCATGTAGCTGTGTGTGGCCAGCTGGATGCATGATGTGTGCAGAGCCTGTGGGGTGATGCTCCACAGAAAGGACCCAGATCGTCTACGAATGCAACCTTACGGGTTATTGGGTTTAAAGATGAACATGCTGTTGGGTGGGGCAGACTTGGGTGGGCAGGAGACCTCCTCATCCTCCTTCTCAGATTTGGCAGTCTCCACATCTTTACTGTTCACTAAAAAACACAAGGAAGGGTCACGAATTGTCTTGTCCAATTCATGCAATGTGGAGCGTCACCTATCTGTATACAGGGATGGACAGTATTCTTCTCCTTTCAGTGTTAAGAAATTACTTTCTTGAGACTGAGAAAATCAGATATTCTTAAGGGCCCAAACAAAAGTTAATTACAGATCTTTTACAGTGCTTAAATAATGCTTTGATTTATACCTGCTGCTACATGGCACCCTGCCCCACATCAGTGCACAGGCTCTACAGGACTGATGGTTCTCACTTCTCAAAGCAAACCGCCTCTGGCTGGTGACGGTTGGAAATAACTCAGCCATCGTTTCACGATATCCCATAAAACACCAACCGAGCCGAGACGAGAAAATCTAGGCGTATGTGTGACATACATCACTGCCATCCAAAGACCCTCTGACTGCATGTGCGCCATGAATGGAGGCCCTGTTCTCCCTGAAGATGCTCGGAGACGGAAAAAAAACGTTGTTATCTGCACGGCGTGTCACTAAAAGCCATTCGCTATCGTTTAGCATTAACCTACTATGAAAAATGCTAATAAAATCATATGAAAAGGGAACCCAGTAGCAAGGAACTAATTTATTTACAAAATAATCCCATTTCAGGCTTAGAGGGGGGTGGGGCAGGCTCCTGCTAATATGAATAAGTCTGAAACAAGATAGCTTGGTTCACAAAACAATGAAGGAAAATGACAATAAATAGAGACTGATACATTGTAGCAGAGGGGAAATGAACTAGTATGGAGAGATTACTGGGCTCGGGGCTGCCGTCACTGGTTTCCAGGTTACAGAGGGTCAAACAAAACAGAAGTTGCCAGCTTAAAGAGGGACAAGTGGAACCAATCAATACAATTAGAGAGCTGGAGACCCTGCCCCTCTGCTCAGGGAAGGAAGCCAAAGTCCTCACGGAAAAAAACACCTTCCAAGCAAGCAGGATGAAGGGGAATCATTCAGCGCCAGCCCGGGACGTGCAGGTCCACGTGGCTCCTTATGTCTCCTTGTCAGGAACAAGAGTGGGATCGTTCATCCCGCCAGAAAACACCACATTCCAAGGCAGCCACGAATTGGTACTGTCAGCTGTCAGGGGCAGTTTCAGAAGCAGGCTGTTGCATTGTTTCACAATAAAAATATCCATCCATCCATTTTCTGAAACTGCTTGTCCTATTCAGGGTAGACGGAGGTACGGAGCTTATCCCGGGGGCTTTGGGCACAAGGCAGGGAACAAAAAAGGATGGGGCGCCAACCTTTACTCTACTCTTAACATCTTTCAATTATAGGTGTTTTTGGTTCCAATATTTTGTCATTATTGCTATTTTTGAGTACATTAATCTCTGGAGTAAGTAGTATGTTTTATTGTTCGAATAATTACCAGATACATGATGATATTTTTTTCACCTATGCCAGAAATGAATGTGAATAAATGAGTTATAAATACTAAAACTCCAGGGATTAGCATAGCGACCACTGTGTATCTCATCCAGTGGAACACACAGATATCTGAACACCAACTGGTTTGCTTATCAATACCACTGGCTTTTTGGTAAGTGGGAGCTAAAGCCACAACTCTGCCACAATACAGGATCCATGATCTTCAAAACACTGCCACACGATCTCACAGAAACACCATAAAGTTTCTCTCTAATGAGTGATGCTGGAAACATACTATTGATTCAAGAAAAAAACCTTATATCTGACTGCTGTGACCCCTGGCCAAATGTTGCCTTTATCCACCATAAGAACAATGAAAAATTGTCATTTCAACTTAAAGCCAGCTGCTGGCCTACAGTACATCCTGAACATGATCAATTTCATGGTTGAGTAGTACAGTCCCTGTTTGATGTCGTAAGTGTGACCAGTGTTCAACTGGCCACCATTTAGCAGCCATAAATCGATAGCTCAGAGCATGCCCCTACCCTTGTGCCCAGAAGGAACCCCAGTACCCAGGGGAGGGGAAGTGGGCTGTCTCCATACCTGCGATAGGCATCAGCTCCAGGGCTGGTTGAACGTCGGTCACCTCGATCACCACGCTCGTGTTCAGTGGTGACTTCTCCTGATTCAGGCTGTTCTCAGTGCCAGTTTGGCCCTCCTTCCTGGCAGTATCCCTGGGCATCTGCAGGTCCGTGTGCCCTGTGGCCGGGACCCTAGCTGCTTCGCCATTGTGACCCGGGGAGTTGTTCAGGTTGGGCTTAAGTTCAAGGAAATCACGGCAACCTGGAGACTCCAGACTATTCAGCCTGGACACAAAAAGATGAGCACTTTTCTATACTCAGAAAGAAAAGACAGTCATGCATTTCTGAATGCGGCGTGGAAGATAAAAGCATCGATCCATCCATCCATCCATCTTCATAGACTGATGTACTGCTGAGGGTCACGATGAGATATAAAAGCATTTTTATATATAATTTAAATAACTGCATATATATGCAAGACACAAAAACACATTTTTTGTCTACAACTGTCATATAATCTAATGCAGTTGCCATAACAAATTTTAGGAGAATTAACAACAAAAATTAATAATGAGGATGAAATATTCAGCCAATCTGAGGGATCTGATATCCTCCAGAAAATTTAATCGGTGCATTTCTATGTTTATGTAACCCTGACCAGGGTAAGTGGCTAAATGATGGATGGATGTACATGTTAGTGTCATCGCTAGGTGAGGTTACTGTAGGGTTTCTGAAGGTGCCCCGGCCTCTTCTTGCAGGTTCTATTAAAGCACGGATCTGGAAATGCGCTTCTTGTCCCATTAGTGAGGAATCTGAACCCATGTCCCTCCGCACCTCTTACCCATTTTCGGACTCTCCTCTTTCTTGTTGCCTGGTGCCCCCATCACTGCCCGCTTTCCACTCCTCCTCTTCTGTGTCGCCAGCATCGCTCCGTTCCTCACTGTGGGGAGAGGGCTTCTCGGTGCCAGCTGGCACCTCCCGGTGCCGGTGTCTCCTAGGGCGGATGCACGAGTCCGGTGACAGCGTGTCCCCTAGGGGGGGTCGAATCTTGCGGGCCACTCGCTGCCTCCTCTCGCCATTCAGCCGGGGGCTCCGGTGAGCGTCCAGCGCCGCATGGCAGTGATTCCCCACTTTCCCGTCCAGCGCTGGCAGCTGTGCCAAGTCCGACTCCGGGGACTCGGGAACAGTGACTTCCACAGGCAGGGGTGAGTCCGGCAGCAGCATGGTTCCGGCAGCTGGGTGCACGGTTGAGGGCACGTCGCTGGGCATGGGGGGCTCGGGCACCTTCAGCGCCACAGACCTGGGGGACTCCTGAGAGCCGAGCAGGCTGCCCATGGGCGTGGGGTTATTGTGAAGGGGGCAGCCCTGGGACGTGTCCTGGTCCTCTTTGGGGGTGCCGTAGAGCACCTCTCGGTTTGACATCTGCCGATGCCTCCGTAGCTGGCTGGTCCTCTGTTCCCACACGGACATGGTCATACGCCGTCTCCTCTCCCTCCTGGACATGAAAGAGTTAGAGGCATTGAAGGACTGGCCCCTGGGGCCTCGTGACAGGCTCTCTGCCGCAGCCTCCCTAACGTAGGCCGGTCTGCTTCTGTGAATGGCTCGCTTTCTGTACAGATAGGGCCTCCTCCTGCTGCTGAAAGAGAAGGACAAACACAGCGTCAGTCCTGTGGCCGCACGGGCCATCACACATCATGACTTTAAACAGGTCAACGGCACAGGATCCGCTTAATGCATTTCCTAATGCCTTCCTCCTCAAACTGCGACCCACCCATTTATAAGCGTTTCAGTATCTAGCATTTATAGGACATTTTCGCAGCAGGCCGTGTGCAGGGAGCGCCCTCCTCGATTTCAATCGACTCAAAAAAAAAACAACCCAGGACAACCTACGGCCTGGTGGCATTTCATGAACGTTGCCATCTGTAGCAGTAACGTTAAAGCTATTCATTATACTGTAATAACGATAAAACGAGGTGTAGAGGACAGGAGGTCTACATCTCATAAAAAAACAGAAACAAATGGTAACAGCAGGCAGCAGAGTAAAACAGTTACAGGATTTAAAAGAGATTCAGGCAAGATGTTTCGGAAAAGAAGTGAACAGACAGCATTACTTACTCACTCACACCCGTACTCTTGTTCAGTCCGTGTAATCAATGAGCGAGTGGTTGAAAACAAGACATTAGTGTTTTGGTGAACAAACACAGAACAATCCCAGTGACACAGTCCATAACAAGGTGAAAATTAGGTAAAACTGAAAAAAACAGAAATAAATTAGTTTTTGACAAGAAGTTAGCACAGTAAAATTTAAATTATTCAGATATTTGCGTGTAAAGTAATATATCAATGGATAAAAATATATCGAAGCCTTTGTTTCTTGGGAATCATTTTTATATATAAAACATGTAAAAAGTAAATTTGTTATCTTATTATTATTATTTAACAGAAATGATTCTTTGTAGAAAGAAGTTTTGGTCTATGTCACTTGGCAGGCGAAGTCACATGACAACGAGATGGTAGCAGTATTAGATCAGAACAACATTAATAGGAGCAACACATACAGTATTCAGATAGTTTTGAAATGTTAAGACTGTCAGGAATATGGCACAGGAATAAAACACAGAAATGAATTTCACAACCTAACTCACAACTTGGGACCCCCAGGAATGAATGGTGAACCGTGTCTGACCTCCCCCAATTCTGTCTTCCTGGCTCCGACATTCAGCGTGGAATAGAGGCCATGCTCAGCAGAGGCATGCACTGGTTTCGCAGGGACTGACTGGGGGGGGAGGGGGCATCGCCATGCTTCCCACTGCATGCAGCGGCCTAAACCACACCTGGCCTAGTGCCTGATCTCTGCGATCAAAGCTGCTTTTCTGCTACGGTGCCTGAAGCAAAGTTAAAGTAAGTGGCTGTGAATACAGTATCATGCTTCAGGAGTTATATGCCAGTGAGAATATGAATGTTTGTTGTTTTGTTATAGCTGATAACTGGGTGCCCATCATGGTTTAATGGTTAATATGTGTGCCTCATGCCTTTGATGGTTCCCTTCCTGCCGCCTGCTCCATGTGCCTCATTTCCGTGGTTCTGCAGCTTCCATCCTGGTACTCGGAATTCCTTCCATGCTCCAAATACATGAGGTTAGGTGAGCTGGTGTCACTGCATTGCCTGAAATGATTGTGAGTGTATTCATGTGACTAGCATCCCATCCACGGACAGATCATTCATCAGGGAGTCCAAGGCTGACATCAGCATGGATACTCAGGTGTTTCCGGGACGTGGGCCTGATGTTTGCCGGAGCTACAGCCTAGGATAGCTAGTACAGTGTGGTGTACATAGCATGTCTGATGTTCTCCCTTTGTATCTGAAACATGAAACGTGGTGAATTTCACACCTTAAACAGCCTCCCTCCTGCATCATACCAACCTGGTGCCATCTGGTCTGCTCACTCTCTCACATCATCGCTTCTGACATACAAGGACCATGCAGTTGCCAACGTCTGTGCATTTATAAAGAATGCGACATGCATAATATCTGACCCTGGGGGACATTCCAAGACTGCCATTTTGTCTGTTACTTGGGCTACTCCATTTAAGCACAGAAATCTTAATTTGATGTATCTAGCCAATCGTGAGCATGGGACTCATGACATAATGCCAAGCTGTGAGTGGCAGCTGAGGGCAAAGGGCATGGCAGCTGGACCAGATGACCTCCCGGGCTCCTGCATGCATGGGCGTGCTGTTCCATGCTCATACACAATCAGGTTGCCGCTTATACTTTGGTGTCATAGGAAATATAGTGAAGATTTCCTGCTGTACTTTGCTCTGATGAACTATTTCTCAAGGTTTAGCTTTTAGTCATAGGTCAATAAATAGAAAATGAGCTACTGCCACACACACACACATTCCTCTACCTTTACTGCCTGTTTTACTGCAACAGTGACTCTTAAATACCATGTAAGGTTCGGCAAGTGAAATTTCACTGGCTTGATGTGTATTTTTTATGTACAAATCTTTAAAATAAATCCCAAACCTCAGACATACATCTACAGCAAAATATTCCCTGTGTTGAAAAGGAAACACACTACTGGCATCAAATTTGGATGATATATATTCCTAAATCAGTGGGACTGCAGTAGAGATGTAGCTGACTGCTGTTCATTGATCCATAAATATTTGCTTTTCTATGCTTAATTGCCTGCTTAGCAGGACTAGTAAAACTAGTAATATATTTTACTAAACATTAATACTAAAATAAATAGAAAAAACTGTAAATACTAGTACTGATGGTTTTGTAATGTTTCTTTATATGTGTATACAAGAGATTTCATGATATCTTGTTAGCCAATCAGTGGGGTTTTAATGGAATAACTGCTTGCATGTATTTTTCTCCCTGACTAGGATAACCAGTTGGAAATGAAATGGATGGAAATATGCTAAGAAATTTCTGATCACATGACAGCAAACCATAAACAAAATACAATTAAAATGCTACACTGCTATACATATACAGTAGCAGCTGAGCTTAGCGGACCCCGGAGGTGAGTTAAAAGGCCGCCACACAGCCTCCACTGTTTATCGCAGTCGATCCCACTTTAAAGGTTCACCATTTGGTCGCCTATAAACCCGTCTCTATGACAACAGTTGAGCCCCTCCTCTGCAGTTACTGGGAAGCCTGCCAGTAGCTATGGTGACCCACTGGTCAATTTATAGCAGCTCAGAGGAACCGAAGCAAGTCGAAGGGGAAATAATGGGACCTCGGGATCCTAGATCCAAGATTCTGAGACAGTGCCATCTGATCTGATAACTTTGTCACTGTCCCGTGGGCCTTGTTTAACACAATGCAGCATGTTTATTGATCTGTGTCCAACACTGTACAAAACAGAGAAGGAAAATATTCATTAAACTGCTCCTGTCACCTCAGTGTCTGAGTTAACCTATATCCTAAGGAATAGTCTAATACTCTAATACCTAAAACCCATATGGTCCCAATATCTCTGAAAGTAGCACGAATGTACCTCTGCAGGCCATTTACTGTAACACTCATCGCGGTGTTAGGGCTGTGCAGCAGGTTAGCTGAAGTGGTCCATTTTGCTAAAGGCATGATGGGTGTCATGCCCCGCTCGTCCGATCCTCATGTGTGCCACGCCCCCCTGATCATCCACGTGTGCTTCCCTGATTGTACCC
>JAODJX010000035.1:22220896-22234981 GCA_026776945.1 Isichthys henryi | reverse complement strand
TAGATAGATAGATAGATAGATAGATAGATAGATAGATAGATAGATAGATAGATAGATAGATAGATAGATAGCACAGACTCAGCCATTTTTCTGGTGCCCTCAAAGCAGTTTGTGTGCCCTAACATGATTACTCTGCCATCCAGGACATTTGTATATACAGAAACAGTCTTACATGAGCATTATATGCATTGCATCTGCTGGATGAAATAACAACAGATTTATAACACCCACAGTCTTTTGTAGGCACAGAGTTCGATATTCCCTTCAGATGTTTCACAATACTGTGATGAAAAATGTAAAAACAAACACCCAGCATTTGCCAGGTTTAGCATGCGTGCTGTTTTATTTGGTCGCTGATGCTTAGAACTGTGTTGAGAAATACATATTTGCCGCATAATCCCTCTCAACACTTCTGCGAGTTTACAGAGACGACAAATGTTGCCTATTTTTATCGTTGCACAGACCAGACTGCAGTAAAAGACCCCTGAGAGGGAGCATACCCAACCTATGATCCCCTCGAAATCACTGAACAAATATCGCCAGCTTCACTACGGGAAAAACAACAACTGTGACCAACCAATAGCCAATCAGAAGTGGAGCCGGCAATCACATGCGTTCTAAATTTAAAAAAGAGCAAATGATGAATTCTGGAAAGACAACCTCAGTGATTTAGAAACCAGAATTAACATTGCTTACAGCTTAAGAGCAGCTGCCTATAATTCTGAATACTGCTGTTAAGCATGTTGAAAGGGGACAAGTTGAAGCAGCAAAACCATCCTACACACCTCACTCATTCCGCTCAGTCAATTTAATGTATTTTCTGTTATATGATTAAAGCTTCCGCCATCTTTCTCTGCTGAAGGCCCTTTGCAAAGTGAATGGTAAGAGAAATAACAACCTCTGTATTGATTCACGGCTTGTCTCTGCTGAGCCTATGAGCAGACACCGTGGGCATTAAATTATATCTGAGGAAAAAAAAACATTTCCTCTTTCATTGTATTTGATGTGAGCTGAGAAATGTGCTTGTTAAATAAGACAAAAACCATATTTCTACTGTGTACTCTACAGTACATCAGTGTTTCCCAACCCGGTCCATGGAGACCACCAGACAGCCCATGTTTGTGCTCTGGGCGCCGGGAGGGAGCAAAAATACGGACTCTCTGGCGGTCCCCATGGACCGGGTTGGGAAACACTACAGTATACTGTATGTCTATTTCACATTTATAGTACTGTAACCTTATTTTGATTTAAATTTACATTTAGATTAGTGTAGTGTTTTGGGGCCCCTTTATAAACACCACATGAAAAAGGACTTTGAAGTAATTAAAGGACAATTACAAGCGCAGCTACTACGGTGAGTCATATTTGGTTGAATGCCAATTAACAGTATGTGTTAGATATCAAAGTGGCCTGACAATCTGCACTTCATTTTGAGTTTTCAAAGCAACATGAAGAAACTAATGGAGACCAAGAGGCCTTAACGTCATTGCCACAAACTGCATCACTGAAAAACCGCAACGTCATTTAACGTGTGAGGGGGAAGAGTGTGAGGGGGAAGAGTGTGAGGGGGAAGAGTGTGAGGAATCACGATGGGTTTGCCAAAGATAGATAAGCTACACCAGCAGAGAGGAACGGTGGTCACAAGACAAAGCTCACTGATAGATTAACAGAATATCTGTAAAACACCAGAATAGTATAAGACATCTGTAATCCAGTCTGGCCCAAAACTGTACATCATGAGTTTCACAAGGCCTCACAGAGCTAGAATTTATGGCAATACTGCCACTTGTAAACCTCTCATATCGAAGGCCAACATGTGACAATCATAAATGCTCGACACACTCGGGGGGCCAAGTCTACCATCCTGTGTAAACACTGTTCCCTCACTATGTTCCCATATTCAAACACAACAGTGACTCCATATACGTTGCTAATCAGATCAAAGAGTAGTTTAATTAAATATAGGGCAAGGTCAACAGCCTTTAAAGATCCTCCACCAGATCTAAACTTCAAGGAAACTCATGGAAAGTTTTGGAGTAGAAAGTCCCAAGCAGATTTCAATCTTCAACATCCAAAGAACTGTAAATATATCTTCTTTGGGTAACACTTTACTTAAAGTACCCAGGTATAATGCATTCTAGATACCTTCACAATGCATTATAATGGCATATACTGACCATTATAATGCATTATAAAGGTAACTATAGTGCATTATAGATGAGCTTCATAGAGCATTCATAATGCATAATAAACATGGCTATAATGTGTTGTGCCTTTTTATAAATAGTTGTAGCCATGTTTATAATACTGCATTACTATACCTTATGAAGATATGTATAACGCATTATGATGACTAAAAGTGTTACCAAACAGTGTAATATGCCCTTACGCACATCGCAGAGAGGAGAACAGAGTTTGGCCCTTGATATTGATGTAGCATTCGGTACTTCAATTTTCTCTCTATTCCTCTATTATATATAATGTACAGCGTAGAAAGTAGCAAGTATTTATCATCTTGCTATCATCTTGCAAAATTTCACTCCATCAGCACTAATGAAGGATGTTATATTGAGAAAGGAACAGGTCATCAATTTTTAAAATTTTTAAATAAAATATGCAAAGCTTGTCTTTTGCTCTTTAATGATGAAATGTCCTTCAAATCAAAAACATTCTCCACGATACTGCAGAATGAATTGAAGTAATCAAAACAGAAAAGCAATGAATTATCTTTATATTATGCTTACAAAGAGATTCTGTGTAGTGTACAGTATATAAAGCTATTTACCTAATTAACCTGCCTAGGATCATAGTGATGATTCAATTACTCTAGGAGAGCCCAGGGAATAGCTTCACTCACAGTTACGCATCATCACTGACTAGCAGATCACCTGAACAAATAAAGTCACATAACCCTACAGACCACATAAACACTCAGACCTGGAATGATATTTAAAAGCAAAGCAAGGTGTCAGCGTTAGCTTTGAGACACCTAGTATCACAGACTACTACTGTAGATATATAGGTTATTGGTAATTGCTAACAGCCATCTACATGTTCTATAGGGGAAAGGCAGGGCTGTTTATCTACTCAGGCTTGAGAGGTTAGCCTAACTAAGAGTCCATGGTCATGTAGCTGGGAGACAAACCCACCACCTACTGGGTCGCTGTGCTGATTTCTCTGCTTAGCCCCTCTTCTGCCTCAATATGCTGTGGTTTTATTTCTGTTCCTTAGTTTAAGTCACAGGCCAGAGGCAGTATTCCACCGGGTGGCCCTTGAAATAGCACATAGTTGATTTTAGCACCTCCAACAGATACTCGAGATGCTGGGCTGTGTGGGAATCGGATGGTGATTAGCAGTGATGCCAGATGTTGGCACCGGACGGCCCTGTTTCTCCTCGGCTTGCTGAAATTGAGGAGTTCAGTAGGTCAAGATTACATCATGCATCCATGAAAATTTTGTGTAATCGATGCTTCTGATTAACGCCACCACTTAGCATAATGAAATAATTTGAAATGAAATATTAAACAAATTGAATGCATGAGTGGTGTCATTATGTTTCAAATGATTTGATACATTTCTGGAATATGGAACAAAACATATTATGGAATAATTAGACATGAGTTTCCAAAAAAATTGCCAGATTAGGGGAGCACTGCGTGGTAATCATACCAGAGATGAGATCACCTTCTTCCTTTTAAGATCATCCTATTCCTTTAATGTGAAACAAAAAGAACAAAACTCAGTGCCAGTAATGGCCATTTAATGCTCTACTTTGGAAATCTAATTAGGGGTCGTCAGGTGCCCCGTGCAGCTAGTAGACACCCACCCCAAATCCATTCTCAGAGGCTTTGTTAATTAGCATGGAAATCTGATGTTTTCCATGACACAATGCTAGATATTGCTACATCAAGGGTTAACCACCCTTTTGGTAGTTGGGCTGATCCATTATGCCCTCAAAATCATTTTAAAAAGATTACAGAGACCGCATTAGTGAGGTTAGCAGGTTAGCATTCACACATCCTAAGATGTAGGCACGCCTGAAAGCACCAGTCTGATTTCGGACACATTCCCTCGCGGAAGCCTCTGCAGGTGCAGAGCGCATGTGCACGTGTGCATTCTTGCCGAGCCGTGGTTCACCAGCATGCCGATTTTCTGTGGCAGGGGAGTGAACGAGCAGGAAGCCGCAGAGCTAACGACTCGCTCACATGTCATTGCTTGCACCAGAGATAATTAGTAAGCTGGCTTGTCATGTCATGTTAAGCTAGTCAACTGCGCAGCGCCTCCTCATGCAGTTATAAACTGCCTCGCTTCTAATTAATTTCCCTCATATTCTTAAACAGTTAAGCTACTGCGGTGAGTTGATAGTCATTAGTTACTTCAATTAATGTTGTTTTGACATTAATGAGAATTCTATGAGCTAATCTTTATTAGTCCTTGTCACTTTACCAGTTAATTAGCAGTGACCAAGTCCTATGTTACTTGTCAAGGTTTAAACAGACTATGCACTGTCTGCAGTACGATATGGAGTAATGTAACAGAAAGGTCTTTCCAGTAGCTTGCATGGATCATGATGTAACTCTTTTGTGTTCAGACTTTTCTATAAATGGGGGGGTGTTCTGCCTACACAAATATTCAAAGACTTTCTCTTGACAGTCCCTTGAGCAAGTACCATCTTCCAGCAATTAGCCGACAGTTTTTGTTTGGCCAACATTGTTCTGAAGAAAGGAACAGCAATTCTCAATATGAAACGATTTTCTGTGTCCTACCTGCTGTTGCATGATTAGATGCTGATGTAGCCCACTAGTTTAAGGTATCTATCCAACATGATATTCATCTAAATCAACATTCACCTTTCAGTCACACAAGTATAATCCTCAGACATTGACTCATGCCAGATGAATTATTGCAGCCATTTTAAGTTTCGGCTGTCAAACTAAGGCTTAATGCTAACAAACTGTACCGGAATTAAACACATTTAAAATAATATGATAATCATCTTTCAAAGACTGAATGCTAGATCTGCAACTGACAAGGACACTTCTGACATCAGCAAGCCAAGGAACTCCTTTAATAAGCTACAACACAGACTAAACCTCGAGCAAGCACCATCATCTTTAAAGACATAAATGTCCTCTGCCACATTTTACATAACACTGCATATATGACTACAGTGATACTCCATCCATCCATTTTTCATAACTGCTTATATTCAGGGCCACAGTGGGCACAGAGCCTATCCCAGAGGCTATGGGTGCAAGGCGGGAAACAATCAAGAATGGGATGCCAATCCATCGCAGGGCACATAGTGAGACTCATTGTCTATAACTCTTTCTTATCTCTGTTAGGAGAAGCAGATATTTTCAAAGGTAATATAAGACCTTTTAGTGTTTGTCATCATTAGGGCAAAGGGGAGGAAATGACCAATATCACAGCGTTGCCAGAAGGAAATTTTGGGGCAAACTGGAAATAACTGATAACGAAAGCTTCACCAATTCCATGACACAGAGGGCAAATACACAAACCAAAACCAAAGATGGTGCAAAAGCTGCATGCACTGTGTCTGTATTCTACTGCCAGTGCCGGAAAAAAAAATAATAAAAAATGGAAGACATTCCATTTTTGGCTAAACTTAATTTGATTTGATTGATTTTGATTACATAGATGATGCTAGGTAGATCGCAGTCACAAGGGAGTTAAAAGTATACCTTTCCATTTCTATTTTTCAAACCCTCTCTAAACAAGTGAGTTCAGAAAATTATTCTAAATTGTTCAATTTCCCAGCAGCTGCTAGTTTATAAAAAACACATCAAATGAAACTGATTTCTCCTGCTGGACAATCCGCCGCTTGACACAAAACATGTGGCACAGAGAAGCTGTATTTGATTACAGATTCGGATTTCTGTAGTTCTATGGAAAGAAGTGGAATTCACAAAAGCAGTTTTTTGTGCAAATGTTACCTGTACCCCCCCCCCCCCCCAAGAGACCCTAGCCTGCAACAGTGACATATTGTACTGGGAGATGTGGAGAGGAAACTCACGTTATAGAGCACGTTGGTCCACCCCTCCATGGTGATGCACTGGAAGACCGTCAACACAGAGAACAAGATGTTGTCGAACTGGGTGATGCCATCATTGGGCCCGATCCAGGATTCATTGCAGTTATAGCTTTCTGGACACTTCCTCTCCCCGCATGGGAACTCAGACTCCAGCGTTTCGTTTCCTGGGAGAGTCCGACAGGTAGGGCAACCTTTTGGTGATGTACATTGACCAAACATCTGAATGTCAAGGCACATTAATTATATAGATCAGTGTTTCCCAATCTGGTCCTTGGGGACCCACAGACAGCACATAGACACAGATAAGTTTGTTTGGGAGCAAAAATGTGGACTGCCTGGCAGGGAGCTCGGAAGGAGCAAAAACGTGGACTGTCTGGCAGGGAGCTCGGAAGGAGCAAAAATGTGGACTGCCTGGCAGGGAGCTCGGAAGGAGCAAAAATGTGGACTGCCTGGCAGGGAGCTCAGAAGGAGCAAAAAATGTGGACTGCCTGGCAGGGAGCTCAGAAGGAGCAAAAATGAGGACTGATTGGGAAACACTGATATAAATAACATTCTGGCAAACACAACAAATTATTATAGTACTACAATAAACTTTTATTAAGCTACAGCTTATGGCCAGTATTTAGACCTGCCCTGTATGTTGTCAAAGTAGATTTGAGCAGAATACGACACACAGATGGCTTTAGAAATAATACACAGAACTTTCATGATGGACTGAAAAACACCTTGAGACACGTTTTGGTTTGTGTAGACCTTGGTCTGCAATGGATATTGGCTCATGCACAAAAAGATCTCTAGTTGTAAACTATTGCTTCCCTGAGAAATGACACCAAATATGTGCTCAGCTGTTGCTCACACTGGCTCTATGATTGTCAGAAAAGCCCGGGAAGCTGAAGTCGAACCAAACACCTCTACCAAAGTTACCAGGGGCGTCAACTGAGCACATAATTCATGCCAGATGACATTTAAATAGCGATGTTATTTCATTATTTTGCCCGTGATGATTTAATTACCTTCACCGACAAATTCAGAGGGGACATCTCTTGGTCTCACTGATTGCAAAATGCCTTTCAAAGCTTTGGATTTCATCATATCTTTCGTTCTTTTCTCTGTGTACTAAGTAATCTGAGTAATTAATGCTTATCCAGCTATATTCAGTCTACTGGCATGATTTCATAAATAATATACACCAACTTACACATGCTTATCCAGTACAGGATTGTGTGCTGTATTTTTTCATATATAACATTTGCTTATATCAGTCTGCTAATGGCCCTTTTGTGTCAGTGTCTTTAGAGCTGAAATGTCTCCCAGCAGGTAAGAACCGCAGCCAGTGCTGAAGGCTTGCATCAGCTATTACACTTTTTGATCAAAACAATTACATGTAGAGCCAGTGCTGCCCTGCAGATAAACTCAGGAAGCGACACGGAGGAATTAATTAACACGCACAAGTATAAATACACACCCCGACTCATACAGGCACCAGCATGAGCAGATACGTGCAGGTAGCTTAATATTATTTGCAGTCAATAAAGTTCAGAACCATAAATAATATAACTACAGTTAATATGATTACAATAAACAGCCATTATAATTTAACTACAGAAATAATACATCTTAAACATATTTAAACAATGACTAGATGCTATATTAAAAGCCTAAGAGAGGCACATATATAGTTGTGTGTTTTTTTCCCCCCAGAAGCACTTCCAGGGGACTCCTGCAGGGGGCAGAATCTCTACTGCTTCCTTACTGGTGACATTTTCCTTGAGTACGCAGGTGAAATGCAGTTTCCCACTGTAGAACTCTAGGCCGATGATGGCGAACATGAGGATGGCGAAGAAGAGCAGCAGGCCGATTTGCAGCAAGGGCACCATGGCCTTCATGATGGACTTCAGGACTATCTGAAGGCCTGGTGACACACAGAGGAGCAGAGAAACAGGGGGACCACATTCAAACTGCTCTCCCATGGTGCCTCCAACTGGCCAGGGCGAGGAGTACAGTCTCCGTGAAAAAGTTTAGAGAAATGGAGAAATGTGACTGTAGTAACAGTTTAGAGATACAAGAACAAGGTTAATTCCACGGTTTCTAAGTAATGTCAAGATATACTGAACACCCAAGTACCCTGACTGATTTTGCTTGGTATTTACTTGGTGAAGAAACTGAAATTATAACCAGATTTCTGTTTCCAGTTTTTTCTTGTTCTTGATTCATGTGACTATTGTCAAAGCATCCAGATGATTTTGTAAGTGTTGATGACCAACTTTGGACTGAAAATGGTATTTTTAGCATCCTTTAGTGTCCTGAGACACGTTTGGGTCTCACCCACCCTGATCCCCACCGGGTGCTCGTTGGAGCTGTCAGTTCCTCCGTGGGGAACAGACTTTTCTTGTCAAGACAATGGATTTGTTGTTTTGACCCTTTCAATAAAAACTCAAAACTGTGTAAAATTAGCTGTTTCTGCAACACTGTTTGCAGTCAACTTGTGTTATGGTACTAAAAAAGGAAGACATTCATTACCGTATTCAATATTTTTATACAAAACGCTTCATAATATCACAAATTTTTTGTGCGCATTTATTAGCATGTAGTAGCTTATGAAGTATTTTTTAAAATATATACTACTGTTCTCATGTGTGCTGACTTGTATGACACTTAAAAAATAAGTAAAAGTAGGAATTAATACATCTTAAAATATTGCCACATTTTGCCCAAGAACACAGAGCTGACAAGTGTGGGTGACCAATAAGATACTCACTGGGAATGCCAGAGACCAGTTTGAGTGGCCTCAGCACACGCACTGCCCTCAGCGTCCGCAGATCAACAGGGATGTTCATGTGAGCTCCAGCTGATGCAAGAATCCTGCATGAGACACAGAGTGACAGCATGCATGCATGAAACACGCCTATAACACTTCAGTATAAAAATGCAGCAACCATTTAAACAGTACAGAGTCCCAGTGAGCCTAAACCGTATCCCAAACCTCACACGACACAAGGCAAGGGAACACCTGTCAGGATCAGTCCCTGCTTTGGCCTGTTCTGTCCAGCCTTTCCTCATTTGGCCAGCAGGTGTCACTAGACATCCCGTTCTTTTCTGTTTGTCCTGGGTTTAGCACCTCTTACAGTTCCTATTGTTTTACTTTACTCACCAGGCTACCATGTGGCTGAATAGAGTGTGTGTGAGACTGAGCTCTGTTCATTCCTAACAGTCTTTGGTTTGAGGATGGCCAGAGGTGGGCTTCAACTATGCTGCATATTTCATCTATTGTTTTAACTGAAGGTTAATTACCTTGTGTTCATTTATTTCAGTATTGGTCTTTGCTTCTGTGTCTTTGTATAATAATGTACAATGTAATAATCTAAACCACAAGTGTGTCTGCTGGGGTGTGGCATGAGTAAATGGTGTCCTGTAGTTGTGTTCTGGGCATACTGCAACTCTGGATGTAACGGACTTTGGATATTACAGACTGTTTTGCCAGGTCCCTTGAAATCTGTTATAACGGGATTTTTCTGTAGTTAAATATTGCGCACCTCATTATCTTTTTTACATTTCTCCGCTTCTTCCCCCAACCCGGCACGTAAGAGGGAAACAAGCACAGGGCTCCCACTAATTCAGAGGGATGGTGAGATAACATCTGGGGCAGACCATATTTGTCATGGCCAAAGCATGAGCCCTAAGAGTCCTGCCTTCCACATTCATCAGATCCTGGTGTTCCACTCTGTTTGTGTGCACATCCATTTAAAAACCGGCTTGCAGCAGGATCACATGTACCTTATTTTGGAATTTACCCAGAAACAACTATGCTATTTTCCAATTGGCTGGTAGGTGGCTATTAACTCTGTATAACTCGGTACAGCTATGAACTTGACTACAAACTCCGTATGCCTGCACATCATCCATTAATTCTATATAAGGGGACACCCTAGTGTGTGTTATCCCTTACTTCTCAGCATGAGAAAGGTGTGGTGTGTGAACTGGTTGAAATGCATGTGTCTCATGGTCAACATGTGAGACTTGAGAACCCTGGCCCCTGTCAAGATAACGCCCTGGATGCGATTCTTGTCCACAGCACTCATTCTCAGCAGTTGAGGTCACTAATTCATGCAGAGCCTGAGGCGGGATTTGAACCCACAACCTTAGAGCTGTGACGCCTACATTTTTATATTTGAACGCCCTGGTCTACTTAACACTGGCTTACAAATCCTGTTAAGGCAGAACGTTGAAAATTTCCACATACACTAAGCTAATCAATAAGCAATGTTACAGGCTTCCAGGAAGATCTGGAGTTCGTCAGTGTGTAGGCGGGTAGCTGACGTCCAGGAGAGTTCCTGCATCGGGCCTTAGTGTATGCGTCGCGGTCGTTACATTTCATCTGAAGCGACACACAGTCGGATGCTAAACGGACACATCTCACTACACGATTTAGCCGTGCGATTATCACTTAGCGCTGGATGGCATTTCGCCTCTCCGGCCTAATTATGAATCAACCCACGTACGTGGCACAAACTCCTTTGCAGAAACACTTGAGACGGCCCTCAGCTTAGTCTCTGATTGTCTATTCACCAGTAACCTTTTTCGCCCTGCCTTGCGTGGTGTCTATGCGCTCTGTTGCTTGTCATTCCTTCATCATAATGAGACCTGCCTGCAGGATTTCACTCACGTTTTTACTCAAAGCTGATGGGATCAGACCTGTGCGGGCGGCCAGATTCTGATATAATTACCAAAGCAAAAAAGATTACAGTGATTCTCTTTCATTGATCAGTAATGCGAGGCAAGACAAGCTATCATGGACGTGATCCTCTGAAATCTCCCGCCTTATTCTGGCAGCTACACGTGGGACACACCCCTAACGCAGGAAGGGAGCGTGGGTAACAGGCTGGAGTGCATACCCCCAGCCCCACAAACCCCCCCTCAAAAGCCTGAAGACCTACAGAATCTCACTCAAGGTGCAATGATAAATAAAACAACCCAATGAAAGTCTTGATTGTTGTTAAAAAGAATGTCGTCATCGAACTTAAATTACAACCAGGCCTCAAAATAATCATTTTCACTGCAATACAACCAATTTCTTACATCAGTAATTTTTACAGCACCAGTTTCAGAACTGTCCTTAAAACTCACATCAGAAGCCTGAACCCAATTAATTATGTTTTATTAATTTATATCACTTACTTTTACACACCAATATAAATCACACGAGGTTGATTCTTTTCTTATTGCTGTAATTATCATTCCTTTAACTGAGCACATCTTTTAAACCCTTGATTGCTAAAGATATTCCAGCTAATTTCTGACATGATCCCTTCCAGACTGTCCTGTGCTTTTATCCCCTCAAAAACATTTTGATCAATCAAATCTCTTTGTGAACAGGTAGGTGTTAGAATTCCCAGAAAGAAACCGAATATCATTATTTGACATATCAGACACGTTTAACAAGGGAATTCAAGGGAAATGCACTTCTTCATAAAAGCGAATCTGCTTCTTGCTTGCATTTTCCGAGACAAAATAAGCATAAACACCAGATTATCATGTATCATATCAGAAGAAACTTACTAAATTTCATTGACTGCGATCTTGGTTTTAAGATGCAAAACAAACATTTACAGCCACTATTAATTTAATTCAGCTTTAAAATGCAAATATATTCACTGTTTAAGTCAGTTTCAAAACTCAGGTCAGGAAAACTATCCGATAGAAAGGACAGAGATGGAATCACTTCCCTTCTCAGGTGATCTAGGTACTAATAATGTGCTGCTTATACCAAATATATATCAGAATTTATAACATGACTGAACATAAAAATGAACTCATATACTGTACTAATTAATCATTCTAAATACAAATAACACAAATCTAACTATTTTCCACCCAGGCATCCATCTTTTAACTGCTTATTCTGGTGAGGATCATGGGGGTCTGGAATCCATCCCAGGGAGCACAGGGCACAGGGCTGGGGTACAGGGCACAGGGCTGGGGTACAGGGCACAGGGCTGGGGTACAAGGCATAGGGCTGGGGTACAGGGCACAGGGCTGGGGTACAGGGCACATGGCCAGGGTACAGGGCACATGGCTGGGATACAGGGCTGGGGTACAGGGCACATGGCTGGGGTACAGGGCACAGGGCTGGGGTACAGGGCACATGGCTGAGGTACAGGGCACAGGGCTGGGGTACAGGGCACATGGCTGGGGTACAGGGCTGGGGTACAGGGTACAGGGCTGGGGTACAGCCTGGATGGGCTACCAGTCCATCGCTGGCTAGAAGAATACACAGAATTGTACAATATGGGAAACTTGGAGACATCAGTTAGCTTAACTGCATGCATCTGGACTGCAGGAGAAAACCAGGCATCATGGAAAGTTCCCACACAACACAGGGAGAACATGCAACCTCCACAGACACAGAGGCAACATTCAGACCCCCGACGCTAGAAGAGGCAACAATGATACATGCTGAGCCACCGTACCACCCTCAATGTATTTTATTCCTAATTTAATAAAAATGGTAATAAGATCACATGTTTCTTTTATAAAAATAACACTCTTGATATTCGGGCTCTGCTTTGAATGTAGAAATGGAAACAGACCCAGTTACGGAACACCCCTAAGACAATGGTTTGGCCAAAAGAAACAGAGACCCACCAGGGTGTGTAACATTTGTGGAAGAATCCATAGCGAAACATAATGGGGTGAGCCTGGTGAACAAGTATATTCATATTCATAATTTTCTCGCATTGGTGAATTGGAGAAATTTGGTGCTTTGTTTTGTTTTGTTTTTCCAGACAGGCATTTCTGAACCCTTCCCCCGTGCTTCAATAGTTTGCCTGGACTGAAACATCAGCGCTGACCTTTCAGTTCTATCATCCCTCTTCCTGGATGTCCATGCTGACACCGCTTCCCCATTTCGCAGGAAATTTTCATAATAACCCCATGCCTCGCTCCTAGGGTCTTACATTATGATCCCTGTCACCCCCATCCCGACCCAAGACCCTCTCACAGTCGTCCTTTTCTGAAGTTCCTCCGGCTCACTATTTTGAGGGAAAGAGTCCAGCTCACTCATTAAACCCACAGCAGTAGACCACCACTCTGAAAGCGGCTCACTCCACCCGGGGAGCCCGCGATGCCGCCCACCAGCATAGCGAAGACAATTACAGTCAGCAATCACCTCACGCTGCTTCCCACCGAATTCATTTCACATCACCGTAATGCTCTTGCCAAAGTGTCCAGGACTCTTTCCAAACAGTTAAGAAACTCAAATGTTATTATTCTCACAGGAGAAATATCACAGGAGTAAACTATAAAAGCAAGTAATAGCATTGTAACGGTCCATATTGTATGGAAATTAGCTAACTCATCATCCAAATGATTAATGCTTTCAGAAGATAAAGTATGACATGGCTAGAAACCAGCTATGGCATTTCAACTGCTAGCTAGTTACAATAAAGCAATTACAGTCATTTGTCATATGTTAAGACTTAAACAGACAATTTAAACTTCTTGAAGTGAATTTTTGGTAGGGAGGTTTGGAATCGAGTAATTCTGTAAAAGTGGCAGTTTCTTTAAGACAACAAGTGAAACAGAGCTTCACCAAAAGAAAAGAAATGTAACGTAACATTCATATCACATAAAATGTCATTTTAATGCCAATGTATAATCAATGACCAGTTCCTAATAATGCTGCTGTGCAAAAAATGTTTGACAAAGTTTTGTGCAAAACAGCACAACCTTTAGGTTGATAAAGGGAACTTCAGTGAAGCGAAACATCGCTTCCTCGCTATGCTCATAGACTTCAATGTATTTCTCATCATCCTTCTATTTACTAAGTGATTTGATAGGAATTAGGAATATGAAGCTTTATTAATAAAAAGATTTGTTGCACATTTTTTTTCCATGAGCTGACACGTACGGAATGTTACATCTTAAACTGATGAATTTTGACTGAAATGCAAGACATTGGGGGCGGCATGGTGGTGCAGTGGTTAGCACTGTTGCCTCACACCTCTGGGACCCGGGTTCGAGTCTCTGCCTGG